>PVJH01003266.1:0-146287 GCA_004026705.1 Nesogale talazaci
TGATTCCCTGCTAGATGGCCACATACTTTAAGTATTTAAGACCTCAGATGCTAATCTTTTAATAGCAGGGCACCATGAGCTTCCTTCACCACATTTGCTTATGCACCCATTTTGTCTCCAGCAATTGTGTTGGGAAGGTGAGCATCACACAATGCCAGATTATTAGAACCAAGGGTCTTGCGTTGAGGGTGGACTTGTGTTGAAGTCCAATACTCATCTGCTACCTCAATACTTAACATGTAAATATATGTGCATAGACCTATATCCCTATTTTATATAGTAATATGTTTACATAATTACATATCTATATTTATAACTCTATAAGCATCTTCTGCCTTCTACTTCTTTCTTCTATTTCCCTTTATTTTCCTGCTGTCCCACATCATGTTCTACCTTTGATTCGGCTCTCAGTAATTCCTCTGGGCTACATTTCACTTTGCCATCTATTTTATATCACTTGTTGGTTCCTTCTCCCAGGGTTTGATCAACTTAGTAGCTTTAATACCTAATACAATGAGGCACCTATCCTCTCAGTTTAGGCTGTATGTCATCTTCCAAGTTGAAATAAAATTTAGAGCTTTTTAGATGCTGAAAGAGGATTATCCTTAAGCAAACATTTACTTCTGACATCTTTGAGGTCGGTACTGTATCTTCACTCCATGACCTTTCAAGTTCTTCCTCTCTGCTCAAATTATGAACATTAAATTCTGGCTTTGTTTTCAGGCATATTTCACTCTGCTATAGACCCTGAGTTGCAAAGAAGGACGATTGTGAAGCTGTGAACTGCCAGTCACTTGTATATTGAGTTCTCAGAGGGGAGAGACTGGTCATTTTTGTAAAGTAGCAAGTCAGTGAAAAAGAGAAAAGCTCTGGAAGCAAACAAGTTCCACTAGTCACAGTAGCCAATCAGAGAGATGGGGTAGAAATCTGTGCAAGCTGTATTAAGACACTGGGAAGGTCATTGGAACAATTCTCCAAGACAACATTGTCTTTTTTTTCTTTTTTTTTTGGGGGGGGGGCATCACTGCCCTCAGGTGGTGGGAGTAGGAGGACCAGCCTTTGTTCCGTGGAGCTGGAATCGAACCTCCATCCCAGTGAGCCGCAGTCCCGTGCACAACCACTACGCCAACGGGGCTCAGCCAACATTGTATTTTTTTCATATGGTTGGAATGTTTTTACTTTTCTGGGAGATAGTGTACTACCTTTTAAAATTTTTATTAATATTATTTTTTAATCTAAAGTTTATGACCTTACTATCTTGGAATATAATCTATATTCTTCTGTGCATTGGTGCTTCAAGACTGATTCTGTGATAAGCATCATTTCCCATGTCAGATGGATCTTTGCTGAAAGCAGAAAGTACCAGAAAGATATTTGTGCTTTATTGATTACACAAAGGCATCCAACTGTGCAGATCATAAGGAATTAAATATAGCATTGTGAAAAATGAAAACTCCAGAGCACTTTGTTGTGCTTATTGGGAACACGTACACAGAGTAAGAGGCAATTATTTGAACAGAAAAAGGGTATAACTCATGGTTTAAAAGAATAAGAAATGACCATTAGAGTTGAATACTTTCATCCTGATTATTCAATCTCTATGCTGAGAAAATGTCTGAGATGTTGGATAATGAAAAAGAAATTGGTATCCATATAAGAGAAAGACTCCTGAATATCCTGACATATGTCGATGACATAAACATGTTTGCTGAAAATGAAGAGGACTTGAAGCCCTTACTGATAAAAGTTAAAAAATATGATGTTATTTATTATCAATTACACCTCTTTACAAGTGAGGTGTATTGCTCATGACTGAAACAATAAGCAACGTCATGATAAATGGAGCAAAGAGAGAAGTTGTTTGTTTAGGATTTGCTTTAAGTTTACCCACAGTCATCGGTCATAGATGCATTGGACAAGAAATCAAATGATATTGCACTTTGTCAAAAACCTTAGCAAAAGACTGTTTATAATTGTCAAAAGCAAAACGTTAATTTTGAGAACTAGAATTCACCTTACCTAATCCATGGCATTTTCAGGTGTCTCACTAGGCATGTCAAAGCTGGACGATTACTACGGAGGCCTGGAACAGAAGGATTGATACATTTGGGCTGTGATGAGTTTCAACGAATTACATAGTTGGGTAAACACAATCACATTCATGACGTGGGTTATTCCTTTCACATCATGAAATCCCTTACGTTCTTTTTCGGTTAATTTCCTCTTCATATTCTCCGCTTCTATAGATTTACTTTTGCTTTAGAATTTTGAGAATGGATATAAAAAAATCATTTGTGGACTCCTGTATAGCTTTTAAGATTATTTCAACTTTATACAAAGACATGTGTAACAAATAATATATTACACATATTCTTAGAATTTTATCCTTTTGGCATTGAGTAAATTGATTCTTTAGAGATGGAATTACTGCATTTCAGGAGAACAAATTTTGACCGTGGCTAGTGCTCCTCCTGTACAACTATCATTTGTCTGTTGGTGGAGATTGAACAAGTTTTGACTGCGCTTCCAGACTAAGATGGTACAAATATAAAGGTCTGGAGTACTATTTCCCCAAATTACCAAAGGATTACAATAGTGGAAACCACGGCCCTTCAGAGGAATAAGGCAGAACCGAGCTGTGTGTCAACATGGGTGACAATGATTGAGCGGGAAAATTGAGCAACACGAACTCACTGCCATGCGGTTCATGCTGACACTCAGAAACCCATCAGGACAGAGTAGAATGATTCCTGCCTGCTTCCCAATCTATAAATTGTTAAGCGAGGGTTGCTGTTGCTGTTCGGTGAACAATGGAATGAAACACTGCTGGGTCCAAGCCAACGTCTCACTCCTTTCTATTGGTGCTGACAGTGTGTCAGTATCTCTCACGTAGGGCTTTCCTCTTTTTTTCCTCTGAATAGGGGGTAAGTTTGAACGGTTAAGCTTGCATGTAGCCGTCCAACACATAGCCCGGTCTGCCTAACCCAACAAAATAGTACTGTACTACATGCACTTACGTGTTCATAAATTGATGAGCACTTAGATGATTTTACTTTTTGGCCATTATGAAAAAAATGTAAATATGTTTGTGATCTTATGTTCTCTTTTCCTTAAACTATTTATGTAAATTTTTAATAAATCTTTTACATCAACCAAATATTTTCCAAAGTGATTTCAGGATTTTACTTTACTATATGGCATGTGAATACCAATAGGTTTACAGCCTTTTAAAAATGATAGTCTTTTCCAATTTATTGCCATTCATTACAGTATATATGAAAATATATGTCATTATAGTAAAATTTCCACATTCTTTATTTTTTAATTTCCACATTCTTGATGACAAATGATGTTGAACATCTTTTCTTGTGCTGACTGATAATGGTTATAACAAAGATGAAGGAAATGGGCAATTATTTCATCTACTAGTTTATTTTGTACTTAATGTTAATAAATTATATATATTTAAGTTCCTTAATTAAATATAGATTGCAAATATATCATTGTTACATTTAATTTAGGGAAGTATTTCTTATTTACATAGCATTTTCTTTAATGACTTCTATTTTCATATAATTAAATTCAGAATTTTAATTCATTTATACTTTTAAAAAATTTTCATAATGCTCATACTCAATATTAAAACATTTATACATTTTCTTAGAATATTTTTGTGACTTTAAGCTTTATATTTAGGTGATCAATTTGCCTTAAGGTAATCTTTCTGATATTAATTAAGGTTGCTTATAGATATTTCCCTTTTCTATGTAGATCTCTTTGTTGGACTGATAATTGTTTTTTGTTATTAGTTACTATAAGTTTGTTCTGACTCAAACTCCCCCAAGAAAAACAGGAAAACAATAACAAGCAAACATTGTTTGGTTCTAAACCATGCTCACACTCATTCCTATAATGGAGATCATTGTTCTAATTACTAGTTCATTGCCCATCAAGTTGACGGGCTAATTTTCTGACATTATATCAGACAATGTTCCATTTCTCTTCAGAAGGTTATCCAGAGAACAATATTTCAGAAGTGGAAGCGCACTTCCTTCTTCCTAGCTGATGTTAGGCTGGTAGCTCCATGGAACTATGGCCTTGGAACCCCAGTAGTAGTTGCAAAGCTGATGGCATGCCTTCTATCAAAGAAGGACTTGGCTTCCCAATTCAAAGGAAAGAGCTTTTGCAAACCTTATATGTACACAAAGACATTCAATGTCATAAATAAGTCTGACTTCCCGTTGGGCTGTCTTTCTTTGGAAGAGACACACATATTATTTTCCCCTGTCAAGGTTGCTGTCTTTCAAATGTCTTGGGAGAGACTAGTGAGCAATTCCAGCACTGCAATTGTTTGAAGAATTTCAATTGTTTAAATAGTGTGGTGAAGTGTTTAATTGTTATTCTGTCACTTCCCAGAACTTTCTCTTTTGCTAATGCCTTCAGTGCAAATTGGAATACTTCATTTATTACTATGTTATTAATCGTCTGTCACCTCTGTAAATGATTGAAAATTTACCAATACATTTTGGAACCCTGACTATGTGTATTCTCTCTGTCTTCTTTTTATACATCCTGCATTGTTGAATATCTGAAACATGAATCCCTTCATCATTACAATTGAAAGTTTGTAATTTTTTATTTTTGAAATGTTGAACATTATCCTCTATTTTTGTTTTGTAGCTTCGGTTGTTTACACATTTAGTTACCATATTTCACCTTCTCTTCCCCAGCTGTGTGTTAGTTTGGGTAGACTAGAGAAACAAATCCATAAACACACATATGTATATAAGAAAGAGGTTTACAAACAAGGACAATTAAATATTAAGAAAATATCCCAGCCCAGTCCATATCAAGTCCATAAATCAAATATTAGCCCATATGTCTGATAACAATCTATAAAGTCCTCTTCAGCCACATGAAACACACGTAATGATGCTGAATGCAGGAACATCACAGGCCAGTGGGTGCATAGTCAATGGCAGAAGAAGCATCTCATCATTGTCCGGGGTTTCTATGTGGCTCCTCCATTTTCCAGAACTGCATCAGGGTAGATTCTGTGGTTTTTCCTCAGTGATATCTCACAGGAAGTGAGTTGTGATCGTCTTCAAGGGAGACAATCCAAGAAGGGCATTCAGGAATTTCCA
The DNA here is from genome assembly GCA_004026705.1 of Nesogale talazaci. NCBI lineage: Eukaryota > Metazoa > Chordata > Mammalia > Afrosoricida > Tenrecidae > Nesogale > Nesogale talazaci. Next base: position 5,145 of record PVJH01003266.1, read on the forward strand.
GAATACTTAGGAGAAAGAATGGCCACACAGAGTCCTCATTGTCCATATTTTAATTGACAAGCTAGACTCCATCCCTTCATTCCTAATCCTTTCAAGTCCCAAATTGACACCAGATTTTGTAACTACCACAAGCTCCCGTTGGAAATTTTCTATGTATTTAACTTTTTCTCTTACACGCACACACACACACACACACACACACACACATACACGCACACTGCTCACATATATTTGTAGGGTTGATCTATTCTTTGACACTGTAGGAATTGCTTGCAAGCTATAGTAACAATATTCCTTTCATTATACTGAACAAAATAGATTTTTCCATTTTAACATGTTTACATTAGAGACTAGTGGCCTGATTTAGAAAACATTTGTTATGTTGCAGTTTACATAAATCAGAAACTAATTTATGCATTCTATGCATGCTGTTGAAGCTTGTTTCTTGAATATTTGGAAGGAATTTAACTTACACATAACATTAATTCTTGAATAGATCTTCTTAAGGCATGGAAGAGAATAAAAATTAAGTTTAAAAGAAGTCTCAGAGGTAGATTTGATGAAGCATTTGCTATTTGTGCTCTGTAATTTCATGATACAGAATTCTATGTAGTTTTAAAAGTGTTTATAATCCATGTCTAACCTTAAACTCCTGGATCAAGAGCAGTGGTGTGAACAGAACAAAGGAAGGTTGTAAAATCAACAAAAGTGTGGCACGATTGTGTCCACTCACCATACTTACACAATCTGCATGCTGAGCAAACTATCAGAGAATCTGAATTGTACAGAGAAGTATCGGCTAACAGGAGAAAGAGGAAAGGTCTCAACAAGATGGATATACACAGTGGCTTCAACAATGGCATGAAACATAAGACCGATTGCGAGGATGGCAGGGCTGGGGAAGGGGGTGTTGCTCTGTTTTTGGGTTGCTGTAATTCAAGGCTCACTTGCTGGCACCTATCAACAACCACCACCTTAAAATCGAAGTGCACGTCCTTTCAAATTGTTATGACACCTCTCCATCAGCAATGGATGAAAACATGATGGGACATATTCACAGTGGGATGCTATGTAAAATTAAAGAATCACAACCAACAGCGAAATCTTTTATAACATGGATGAACGTGAGGGGCTCTCTACTGAGTGAAAAAAGTCAATCACAAGAAGACAAATATCACATGAACTTTTAAAAAAGTCAAACAGAAGACTAAAAATGTCTATGTGAAAAGTTGAAAAATCGTACAGTTCTATAAGAAATGCCATCAATATTTCAAATATGAGCAGGTCACTCCTGATTGACAGGTTTGTGTGACTCTGCTACATAAAGACAGCAGAAAAGGTCAGAGGGGATCTGTCCCTGTGAAAGGTTGTTGGCTGATGTCATGGAGTCTCTCCAACCCATAGAAACCCTCGGCACAGTAGAATGAAGGAAGCACCACATGAACCTGCACAATCCTCACCATGGTTCCTAGGCTCGAGCCCATTGATACAGCCATTGAGGGCCTTCCTCTTTCCTGCTGTCCATCCACTTTACCAAAAACAATGTTCTTCTCCAAGGACTGGTCTCTCTCACTTGTTCAAAGTGTGTAAGATGATGTCTTGACATCCTTTTCTCTAAGAAGCACTCTGGCTAACTTATTTCAATAGAGATCTGTTTGTTCTCCTAGCAGCCGAAGTCACTCTCAATAATATTCTCCAGTATCACAATTAATATGCATGTATTCTTGTATAGTATTCCTTATTCAATCCAACTTGCACATGCATATGATACAATGGAGAATATCATGGCTTGGGTCAAGAACACTTTAGTCCTCAAGGGAATATACTCGCTCTTCAATACTCAAACGAAATACAGTGCAGCAGTTTTATCTAGTACTATATGTCTTTTGATCTCTTGATGGCTACTTCCATAAGCATTAACTGAGAGAACGCCATACTGCAAACCTTATGTGTAGCAGTGGAACATGGAAAGATAGTGGTGGAAGGTAAATCCTTCCAGTTAGAAGGCGTTCAACATATGTTTTAGAAGAGAAAGTTCCTCAAAGAATTGACTTGGGCTGAGCCCCGGTGGTGTAGTGATTGTGCCCAGAACTGCGGCCCACTGCCATGGAGGTTAAATTCCAGCAGCGGCTCCACAGGAGCAAAGGCTGGCCCTCCTACTCCCACCACCAGAGGTCAGTGATGTCCCCTTCCAAAAAAAATAAAAAAATTGACCTTAGGGACAGCGAAGGAGTAAAGCTTTTGAACTGTTTTTTTTTTTATTGATGGTGCAATAATTAAAGTGAGAGGAGAAAATTAATAAATACTTGGAGAATGAAATATACTACTTAGAAGCTGGAAAAGTTGGAAGTGTCACCAATGAATTGGAATGCATAAAGATTTATATTCTAGGCATTGGTGAGCTGAACTTGATAATCATATGACAAATGTATTTATTGCTATTCCAAAAATGATAAATTCAAGAGGAGTGTGTCACATTCATGGTCAGATGAACATTTTAAGACCTATTTCAAATAAAATACTGTCTGTAGTAAGATATTAAGGATAATAGCTACATACAAGGGACATTTTATAATATGACATTATTTAAATTTATGTTCAAAGCACTAAAATCAGTGATAGAAAATTAAGAAGGTTGCCACATTCTTCAGTCTGAAATAGAACAGAAATGCAAGATAGATACTTTGGTAATTATTAGTGATTGGATTGTCAAAGTTGGTTGGAAAGTCTGACCTGATGACTGAAGTGAAGTTGGAGTTCACATAGTATCATTTTATCATCACAAGACTTAACTAATTACAGATACCTTTTAAAAACATAAATGATTACTATACAGCTGAACTTTGTCAGATGGAACAAGCAGGATAAGATTGATTACATCTGTGAAAAGCACAATATCACCAGCCAAAACAAGGCTGAGTGCCAACAGTGGAAAAGAGTATCCTACGATTTCCAGGTAATTTCAAATTGAAGGTGAAGAAAATTAAACAAGTTCATGAAAACAGCACGAGAACTTTGCAAATATCTCAACTGACCAATTGAATTTGTAGAAAATTTGAAGAAACACATTTGACACATTGAATAATACTTACCAGTTTAAGATAACATCAATAACATTATGCATGAGGTAAGAAAAAAGGTATGAGAAAGAAAGCAAAAGGAAAAAAAATAAAATAAAGGTGGACATGAGTGGAGACCATTATATTTGTTCTTGAACCCAGAGTGGCTAAAGTTAATGGATGCATTAACCTTAATTAATAAAGCAAAACAGTTAAAAAGGACATTCAAAAGATATGTGGTAGTTCAGATTAACCAAAGAAACAAATCCAGAGACACTCCTAAGAGAGTATAAGAGAGAACTTTAAATCAAAGAGCAATTGTATACTAAGAAAAATAACCCAGTCCTGTCCAGATCAGGTTCATAAGTCTGATATTACCCCATATGTCAATGCTAGTTCCTAAATTCCTCTTTAGACTCATCCAGTCATGCAATGATGCTGAATGCAGGAAGAGCACAGGTCAGTAGGTGGAAAGTCTTGTGGATCCATTGGTGGTGGAATCATCCCAGGGCTGGTGTGTGTCTCCATGTGACTTTCCCAGCTCCAGGTTCTCACTCTATCAGCACAGCTTCATGTGATTTGTCATCAGGAATACGAAGCAGAAAGAGGGTGTATCTGGCCTCCAGTAAGTTTTTTCTAGCTCAGTCCTACTGCCAAATCAAGGCATCCATCTGTGACCTGACTGACAGGTTAGACACCCTCACTCCTTCCCCAAATTCACAGTAGCTTGTATAACTTTCATAAGATAGTTCAAGAAAACAAAGTAAGCTATTATAATGAAGTGTGCAAAAGCCTGCAACCAGAAAGCCAAATTGAAAGAGCATGCCCAGTCTATCTCAAGCTGAAAGAACAGGAGCAAAAATGTAAGCACCAGTTTTCAACATTGAAGATTCCGTACTCAAAATATGCAACTATGCTCTTCTTTTTGTTAGGGCTCATGAGTTTGTTAGGACCATAAGTAATCGATGTACAGCAGACATGCCCCAGTTCTCACAAGCTCTATTCATCTGATACCATAGCTGCAGTGATCATGTCAATCAGTCTCATTGAGGAGCTTTCTCTTTTAATGAACTCATTACTTTACAATGATGGGGGGGGTATCCAAATATAACTGAAAGAATACACAGGTTTAGTGGACCAAACTTAATAGGTCAGCTTTGAACTATTTCAACATGTTGCCTCTGGTCAAGAAATTATAGTACTTAAGGAAGAAATACAATTTGATTTAAATGTATTGGCAAAAAGCAAGACACCAGGAATTCATGGAATAACTGAAGTACTTTAATGAACTGATGCAGAACTGGATGCCCATCCCTGTATAGGTCAAGAAACTTGGAAGATACCTCATATTCAACTGGAACACTTACATATCTGCACCCATTTCAAAGAAAAATGGCCCAACAGAATGTGGAAATTATTGAAAAGTATAATGATATAATAGACAAAAGATTGTTTTGGTTTTGTTTTTAATATAGATTTTATTGGAAGCTCTTACATTTAATACATCATCCATATTAAGCATATTTGTACATATGTTGCCACATTCATCTATATTATCTACTTAAACCCCTCCAGCATAAGCTCATCTTCCCCTTTCCTCTAGTTCTTTTTTTAATTCCAACTCCCCATATTTCTCCTTCCTCCTTCTCCTCCCCCATGAACTTCCAATAACTTACAAATTGCTATTATCTCTTCAAATCTTACACTGTCTGTGTCACTTCACTCAACACCCCCGCCCCGTTGTCTACACCCCAGAGAGGAGGTCACATGTAGATCTGAGAAAATTGTTCCCCCTTTCTACTCCATCATCCCTCCACCCTCTCAGTGTTACCATTCCCTACTAGTCTCAAGGGATTATTTATGCTAAATTTCCACATTTTAAACTCCAATGTGCATCCCCTGGTCTAGCCAAATCTGTCTGGTAGAATTGTGATAATGATAGTCGGTGGGAGGGAGCATTTGAGAACATTTCATTGCTACTACACTGCACCTAGACTGACTCATTCCCTCGCTACAACTCCTCTGTAAGAGGATGTCTCTTCACTTATTGATGGGCTTTGGGTGCCCAGTCTGAACTCCCCTTCACTTACAATGATATATTTTTTAGGTCTTTGATTCTTGATACCAGATCCCTTTGACACCTCGTGGTCATACAAACTGTTGTGCTTCTTCCATGTGGGCTTGCTTCTTAGCTAGATGGCCAATTATTCACCTTCATGTCTTTAAAACCACAGACACATATCTTTTGATAGTCGGGCACCATCAGCTTTCTTCACCACATTTGCTTGTGCACATATTTGTTGTCAGCTATCATATCAGGAAAGTGAGCATAAAATGTTAGGATTATTAGTTTTTGCAATCTGACAGTTGATCCCTTTAGTATCTCTTGGTCCCATAAGCTGGTGTGCTTCCTCCATGTGGGCTTTGTTGCTTCTGAGCTGGATGGCTGCTTGCTTACTTTCAAGCCTTAAGACCCAAGACATACATGTTCTGATAGACAGGCACCAACATCTTTCTTCACCACATTTGCTTATGCACACATTTGTTTTCTGTGATGATGTCAGGGAGCTGTGCATCATGGGATGCCAATTAAATGGAACAAAATGTTCTTGCACTGAGGAAGTACCTCACTGAGGTTCAATGCCCAGCTACTGTCCTAATTCTAAGCCTATAAGTATATGTATATTCATCTATTTCCCCTTCATCATATGAATATATGTAACTATGTGTATGTCCGTATTTAATCTCTATAAATGCCCCTTACTCTCCAGTTCTTTTCTCTATTTCCCTATACCTCCTCCCTTCCCACCATCACACTCAACCTCCATTTGGGTTTCAATATTGTCTCTCTATTACATTAGTCTTAATCAATCTGTATTGGACCTTCCACATCCACCCTGCCACCAATCCTGAACCATGCTACTCCCCCCCCCCCCATTCCTGGATCAGCCAATAGTTTCCCCCTCTAAATCCACTCTGTTACCATCATTCCCACCCCTAGGCCACCCATCGTTCCCACCCCATCCAGATAGACCCATAGAGAAAATAGCATACTCAAAAAAAAGTGCATACTATAATGAAGCAAGCAAAGAAAAGAAAACAATGTAAACATCAACAACAACAAAAACAAAAATCCAATATCCAACATGTAGATGTACATGCAAGAATACAGTAACAACATAAAATCCTACAAATACTTTAAGGTCTGTTTGTTGACCTACAGGTGTGTCTCCTGGTTGAGTGGGATTGGGTGTCACAAATTATATTTTTGGTGCTCAATCTGGAGCTCCATGTTTTGTCGCACACCCTTAGAATTTGTCCATTTTTGACCCCCAAATGTCTTGAGTCAGTGATGGTAACTGTATTTCATATAGGGGCCAGCCCATATGGTCCTCTCATTGTATCGGCAGTTCTGAGTGGAAATATCATCCTGAAGGCTCGGTGGGTCAGAATGTATTTCATTCTATCTTCCTCCCCCTTCATTTATTCTCGTGTCAGGTATATCTCTCTCCTCAACTGCAGCTTCGGTGTTGACATCCAAGGCAAATGCCTCTAGGGGAGAGGCGGGTGTCCCAGAAGTCAGAATCTGGGTTGTGTTCTCAGAGCTCTCCACTCGTTCTCAGATTGTTTTTAAAAGCTGAGTCGTTCAAAAGCAGCTAATATTGTACTTCAGGAAGGAGCTATCAGAAATTTATGTCAGGTTTGAAAGGGGGTGGAACAAAAGGTATCATTGTCAATGTCGGAGGTGTAATGGATCAAAGCAGCAAATCTCAGTAAGATTTATTGTGTTTATGAATAATCTTTTTATTTGTGGTTATTTCATTTCAATAACCTAATAATTCCATAATGAATATGAGTTCAAAGATGATACATCTCAGTAAATAATATTATCAATGGTAGTATATTTGGAATTAACTGCAAGCATAGAGAGAGTGTACACAACAATTTTATTTGTGTTTATTGATAATCAAAACGCATTCAACTGCACAATCATAAAGATTATCATAAATTGTTTGGTTTCTAAAAATGTTCCTCCAATCGAAGATAAAATAAGAATTACACATAAATTTATTATGTCAATTTATTTGCCTGAAAGTTTAGACTCTAATGCATTAAACTTCCAACCATGCATTGCTTCTTTTGAAATAGAGCTTAATGATTGACATGCGCAGCAGTGCAGTAGTAGTGTATGATGGGAGTTTGCAACAGTGTGTAAAGTGATTCTGAAAATATGGTTGGTTTTACTAGATGCATCATCTTTAAACTCATTCCTTATGGAATTATTAGCACTGACTCTGTGAAAAATAATTGAGAAAATATTTATATGGATTTATTTCTAAAATATACTAGTATCAGAACCATAATTCACCTTTGGATTATAAATACCCATGAATTTTCCTTCTAAATATATAATGTTTGGGGTTCCTCTTTCTCAAGAAGAGTGTGGTTTATTTTAGAATTGAATATTTGTTATTAAGCAACACATATTTACTTATTGATCTACTTTGGAAGTATAACGCTGTACTATTTCTCTTTTGAAAAAAGTGAGAAATTTAATACATCTTGATGTATCCTGTTCAATACAATGGTACAATACAATGGTACTGTAGGAGATTTTAGACACCATCTTTATGCTTGCAGTTAATTCTAAATATCCTAGCATTGATAGTATCATAATATCCTTCATTTTATTTCAAAGTAGTGTTGTTGTACAGTAAGTTTTGGATCTTCTAGTCATAGTGTTTGTAACTCCAACCAACTGAAGCACTGAGAGTGTTCTTGTATGGCAGTGGAATTTAGAAGGAAATGAGGAGCTAACAACAATGAGTACAAAATAAAGATATGCTCTACAACTGATTGTGGTGATGATTATATAACTTTTCTTGAATAATTGAATTGTATGATATGTAAATGACAAGCCAATGAAACTATTGAAATATGGTACCATAAAAATTAGAGCTGTTGAGGGGATTTGATTGGTGTTATTGCAGTTAGGTGACATCCATTGACTTTGAACCATGTCAATTGTAGATATACAAGAGTGAAAGACTGCCCAGTCCTGTGCCATTCTCACCATTCTCTCTATGGTTATGACCATTTTAGCAGCCAGCCACTGTATCAGGCTATTTCATTGAGGGTTTTCCTCATTTTCTCAGCCACTCTACTAAGTATGATTTACTTCTCTGCAAATTGTTATCTCCCAACCACATGTTGGAAGACACGAGACTATGATGTACCTCTAAAGAGCCTTTGGGCTAGACTTCTTCAAAGAGAGATTTGTTCATATTTGGAAGTTCATGGTAGTTCACATATTCTTTACCAACCCCATATTCTTGTGGTAATGTGTCATTGAATTTGTTCTGAACTATAGTGACCTTACAATCAACAGAAATACTGTCCAGTTTTGCCATTCTCACAAATTCTCCATTACTGAGTCCATTGATTAATGCTGTCAATCAATCAGGATGGAATCATCTTTTTTTTTCCCCCACTGAGCTCTGCTTAACCCACCATAATGTCCTTCTCCACCATTGAGAGGGAATGGCCTCTCAATGACTTGTCCTATTGTTTGTATGGGAAAGTCTCATCATCTTTCCCTCTAAGGAACACTCTGGCCTTCCTTCTTCCTAGACAGAGCCATTTGTTCTTAAAGCAGCCCATGGTGTTTTCTTTATAACCACAATTCATTTTCAGTGAACCGTATTCAGTGATCAATTTTCACATACATTGATACAATGAAAATATCAGGCAAATGTCATTCCTCAAAGTAGCATCGTGGAACTTCAATATTCTTAAGAGATCTTCTGCTACAGATAAAATCATGAGAGCATAAAGAGGAAACTGCAAGTAATGTGTAACAAGTAAAGGACCCACATCAACATTCAAAAGAGTACTGTGGAAATTTATGTCATGGAACAGTAAAAAATATTTTCATCCAATATATATTCAGCCTGTATCTGCAGGAGGACCAACTACTCAGGTATTGAGTTCAATCTAGCATGATCAGGATTATAATGGTCTTTACTAATAGTAGGCTGTTTGGGTCTTATGGCTTTGGCTATAATGGATCTACTAGTTTGGGGCTCCCTCTGTCCTCTATTACCTTCTACAAATTGGGTGTTAATAACTTTAGCTCTGACACTTTTCACCATACTCAAATATTGCAATCATTATTTTAAGGTCATATAAGCTGGTGTGCTTCTTAGTTAACTCCTTGCTTAGATGGCTGTTTGCTTACATACAAGCCTTAAAGACATCAGCCACTATTCTGATTTGACACCTGGGAATCATCTACTTTCTTCACCACACATTTCTGTAGCACCTTTAGCTTCAGTACTCTTTTGAAGAAAGTGTGTGACAAGCAGGACCATGTAAGCTTAATTGTTTTATCTGTCTTTTCTCTCTCTCTCTCTCTTTTTGTATTTCAAGACCTTGAAATATTTTACTATTCTTATTTTTAATACTGAGTGGAACCATTAAATCACCTTAATAGTTGCATTCTGATTTATACAATATTTTCATAGATATTTATAAGTGGTAACTAATATGGTGATAGATATAGACCTTTTCCCCAATAAAAATATAAACTATTCAAAAATCTGATACTTTCATGATAAATTTGCCTATCTCCATAGAAACATTTCATCCTTAAGTAAACAAGCTGTTTATCTAAGCAGTTGGAAATAAAGATTATTATTATAGGCAGCCAAGGATTTCAAAAAAATCAATGAAAGATGATTTACTTAAAATTCTTTTTCATTCACTTTCCCTATGCTTAAGACAATACTTAAGAATTATCTGTTAATACTTTACTGCTTAATTCTACAAAGAAGTTTTTAAAAGTTCATGGAAAGCTGGAATTAAAAAATAATAGGATATCTCAAGAAATTTTGCGATGTCCTTATATTTTCAAACTCTCTCATTTTTTAAAGGATATACTGAAGCTAAATACCATGATGTGTTAAAATCTATGCATCTTTTTGTAGTATTGGAAAGACAAAAATGTGTTTTAATGTATATGGTTTCCTATTCATATAATACTTAACTTTAGAAAATGTTTGCATTAAAATAAAGTACAAATTTGCATTTGCATCTTTCCTATCAATGACTTAGACACAAAGATTAAAAATATGTTTTGCAAAATAGCATACTTGTCAAATGCTTTCCCATACTAGGAAGGGAAAATAAATTGCAATCTATTTCTATTGAGAAGTAAAGGGGGCATAAACTTTGAAATTAAATCGACCTTACTGGACTTTAGATTAGTAAATTTAAATGATTATGAATGACTCCTTAACATTTCAGAATGTGACTCCAAGGAATTCTTATCTCGCTTAATATGAGCAATAAATGTAACTACAAAAGGGTTTTCTCACAATTTCAAACAAGTAAAATACATCTCCATGCCTTAGATAGTCATTGGTTGCTCAAAAGAGAAGTACATGTAACTGCTTACAAAAACAGTCAGGGTGCAGAATAGCACCGATGAAACACACAACTTTGCTCCGGTTCTTCCGTGCTTCCTTCTCCCCAGTATCATGACCTCCATTCTACCTTACAAATCAGATTAGAGCAGAAAATGCACACTGTTACAGAAAGGAATTTGCAACACTATGATCCCAGGATAGATAAACCCCCTCAGGGCCCAAATTGAGAATAGAAATACCAGGAGGCTTAGAGGAGGGTGGGGAGCAAGGCAGGGATTAATCACAAGGATCAACCTATAACCCCCTCCCAGGGGGACAAACAAGGGAAAAGTGGATAAAGGGCAATGGAAGTTGATATAGAATATGAAAATAATAATAATTTATAACTTATCAAGGTTTTTTGAAGGAGGGAGGGAGGGAGGGGGAGTTAAGGGGAAGAAATGGAGAGCTAATATCAGGGGTTCAAGTGGGGAGAGAATGCTTTGAAAATGATGATGGAAGCAAATGTGTAAATGTGCTTGACACACTGGATGAATGTATGGAATGTGATGAGATGCAAGAGTCCCCAATAAAAGTATTTTTTTTAATCTATGAAAAAGTCAGAGGGTGAAATGAATCCAAATTAAAAGTATAATTGCAGGTAATTACTTCAACCTGAGGACCAGTTGAAGCACATTAATATAATTTCCTTTTTAACAAAGGGATAATAAATTAATGCTATATAATAATTACAAAAATTTTAAATTCAGTGTCTAGACAGACCATAAGTTTCATTAAAGCGAATTGAATGAAAAAGTGGGGCCTGAGCCTCAGTGGTGTAAGTGGTTAAGTGCGAGACCGCAGCCAGTGGGCTTGGCATTTCAAATCCAGCAGCGGCTCTCAGGAGCAGTGCTGGATAGCTCCCACAACCACCAGAGGGCAGTGATGCCCCCCCTAAAAAAGAAAAGAAAAGAAAAGAAAAAGTTGGCAATGATATTTAAATGAATAGTCATCTTTATTTTAAACTTAGTCAAAAATCCCTTAATATTTCTTTTATAAAATGGTGGGGTTGGTATTTCCTCTTCTTTAATATGGGTGGATTCAGTCACTCCCTTTTAATAAGGTAAGTGTTGTTCTGTCATTTTAGAATCTAAAGAAGATAATTTTGTCTGCTTCACCCCCTACAAGCCATCTCTATAATTTAATCTATGTCTGTTCCATCATATATAATGTACTTTGGTGCATACGAACTATGTAGTACTAGCATAATGTACTATGGTGAAGTGTACACTGGAAAGGCAACTCTTCACCAGTCATAGATGGAATCCTTCCAACCTATGGGCTCATCCTCCAACACTAAATCAGCAAACACCATTCACTAGGTTCTTACTGACCACGTTTTATAAGGTTATGGCCAAATTTTGTTTCCATACTGCCTTAGTTTGGATACTCCTGTGAAAACTGTACATTATGCATGACCCTTACAGGCCTTGGTGTACTGGCAGCATAACTGTCAGCACCGTAGTAATTTGAAAGCCAATATAGTATCACAAGCTGACAGATGATGATGGCTCATGTAACCTAACTACTGTTCTTCCTGACAAATGTCTACTGAGGATTATAAATTTTATTTGAATTGTACTTAAGAGGGAAAATTAGACTTAACAGCACATAGGAAACCTGAAGACTAATTCTGTAGAATCACAAGAAATAACACAGTGATTATTTTATTTTAATTATCTTTGGGGAAGTCAATTTTCACCAACAAATTCTGTTTGAGCCTGTACATGTTCTTACATAAAAATATTTAATAGTAATCACAAATTCACTGTGCTCTTTATGTCCTTTTACTTTCTCCCCTAAGAATCTGTTCTCCTAGTAGAATATGGGTTAATGAGCAAAGGTTAACTGAAGCAAGTGAATGGTAGGAGTCATAAAATCAAGTATAAGAGGACAAGTCAAAATGTATTGCTACGGGGGTCCCAGTTCATATATGCATGTTTATTTCAAGCAAAACTTATTTATGCATATCTTTGTGAACAGTTGATGGGTGCCATGGTGATTACATTTTTCTGTCAACTGAGTACATGTATATGAATGTGTGGGTGACGTTAAACCAATCAATCAGCTCATCGCCTAGTGGCAGCTCCTTGAGAATGTTGCTGATTTTTAAGAGAACAGGTCTCTCTGCTCCTCTCCTTTCTGCTTCTGTGATTAGCGGACCTTGTGGCTTGCAAGCCCTGGGAGCTGTCGGCAGCTTCTCATCTTCCTGCCAATCTTGCTTCTCCAGGAAACATCCAATGGGTTAATATCTCACAGCTTCCCACTTTGCCTTCCTGCAGTTGTATGAGTCTAGAAAAGTCTTCTGCCAGCATTTGACCCAGGGGCCTGAGTTGCACAAGTCGGGACATTCCTTGGATATAGAGTTCCTTTTTCATATGGAATTCTTTCCTACACATATACAAATACCACTAATGTTGTTTTTCTAGAAGATCTAAGCCCACCCAACCGCAGACAGGTTCACTCTTTAGCTCACTTCGCATGCCTTCAAGAAATGCAATTGAAATTGTGCTTCTAAGAGGAATTCTGTTCCCCCCATTATATTCAGACAAAAAGGCATTATTAGAAGGTTGTGGTACAGGATTTGTCTATGTTTTGCTAGATTGTTGCTATTGAGTGTTTTGGGGGGGAAGTATTTCAAATGAGTAGTTGATTTATTTTCTTCAATTGATCACAGAAGCTGAGGAAAGTGGTGGTGAACCCGCTCCCCCACCCCCCATCCTTCTCAGACACACTGATGTGGCAACTGGTATTCCTCGAGAGGAGCAAGGGCAGTGCTACAGAATTGCACTCTTAAACCTGACTTCATCCACTCTGCAATCATCTTGCCCCTGCCAGACTGGTCTTTTATTTTAAAACTCAGAGGATCCTAACTAGGAACATGTCCTCAAGAGTCATCTTTTTCATGGTACTCCTAGTTGATCAAGCATGATGTCATTTTTCTCAAATCCTGGTCTCTCTTGATAACATGTTCAGAGGATATGAGACGAAGTCATGCCACCCTTATTTCTATGGCACATTCTGGCCGCACCTCTTCCAAGATGGATTTTTTGAGGTGTGGGGGGGCAGTCTATGTTTCTTTCAACATTCATTAACACTGCCATAGTTCCAATGCATTCTGTCTTCTTAGATTTTCATAATGTCCATTAGGTAATACAGAATACAGTGTTAGTCCTCAAAATACAAGTTAGTTCTCAAAATGACAACTTTGCTTTCAACATTCAACAAGGTCATATGCAGCAGATTTAACCAAAACAAGGCATCTATATAAATATCAGTTTATATTTAATTAGAAAGCATCCAGAATAATTTCAAAAGCATTATTGCTATATATGGTTCTATTCGCTTTCATTTGGTTTCTCCTTCTTTGATAAGTGCCTATTAATCTCAAAGCTTAATTGATGCTACTGACTTTCAAATATGAAACAGATAAGGATTAAAGACTGAATCTATCATCCTATACACTATGTTTACTAAGAAGGTCAGTCCTATGTGAATATTTATATCCTAAAGATCAATGATCACATATTTAGCTATCATTGAAAGAGAATGTTTTATTATAAAATATTTTTCATGTACTAGCTTGACAACTGCCTAATCTACTGTTTGAACATTAAATCTGAATTCCCTTCTTTAAAATTAAGGAGAAACTAACAGCTGTTTTCAACTTATATGTTTTTCTCAGGCTGTCATTTAGAAATGCGTTATGATATTTCTGTAGTCTAGGAAACAAATATAAAGATAAGAGTCGAACAATATTTGGATTTGAGTATGACTGTTCCTTGAGCTACATAAGCATGAAAATGTTTCTGTCTTATAAAAATGACCATTGGTTTGTGTTGTCTTGGTCCTTTTAAACAGTATCCATGGCATATCATTGACTATCTGACGAAATTTAATGAAAAAATATATGCACATAACACTTAAAACAATATAGCTATATTGCTTTGGTTATAAACTTGAGCACTTGGTGTGAATTTTCTTTCTTTTCATGCTGTAATATATTCATTCTTTTTCTTTTCTGAAACTAGAGAATAAAATAAATTTACTGAATTATTTAAGTAAATATATAAAGAATAGATTTACCTTAGAGAAATAAGGCATTTCCTTCACTAAGCAAAGTGTCAGTGAAAGTATAATAAGACTAAATTAATTTTTTCAGTATTTTTACTTATGAGTCTCATTAAGACACCCTGTGATCTTTTATATATATATATATGATTATAGATAAATAACTAATCATAGTTTTAGTTTATTGAAAGATCAAATGATCTAGCCAAAATTTTAGATCATTATGTATTTCATTTGGAGGGTGTACATATTTTGTGCAATTGAAATAAAACCAAAGTATTTTTTATTTTATTTCTATTAATTGCTGAATGATTCCAGAAAAATAATACAACTTCAAAAGGCATTTCTCATTTTTTACAGAAATAACTGATCTTCAAGTGAAGATCTAAGTAGAAATTATATTAGATATATTTTCATATCATGAAAACAGAATCCACTAATATAATTAGGACAAAATATTATATGCTGTTAACAGTTTCTACAATAGTAAAACATTATAAAGAAAGATTTTGATATTTATTATTTTGTATGTAAATTATCTAAATATGATTTTCTCCTTATCTCCATCACTCTATGTAAAAATGACAATATAAAATTAGCTCAAAATACATTCTTGCACACCACATCATAATGTAGGATACCAATAGAGGACAAGTGAGAATTCCTTGTTCAGGAATACTCACTTTCATTAATCAATAATGATTCAGTTTAGTATAAATAAAACGCAAAAGTGAACATAAAATATATTTTAAATACCTTAAATGGAAAAAGAGTACAAAACAGAAACATGAGGTACTAGACACTAAACCTGGAACATACTGGTTATAGTTAGCATTAAGTGGAAGGAAAATTGAACCAGAGTAAATAAGATAGATATAAGACTATAAAAAGTGAAATGATTCTGAAGGAGCGACTAGAGCTTCTGTGACCTTTATTCATCCACAGGGAGAATGTCAGCATTGATATGAATTTACTCTGCAATTCATGATTCTCATTAACTTGGCAACCAATAAATAATTTTACCTGAAATAATTGCTTCTGCAGTAGTCCTTTTACTAAAATATTACTTATATATGTGTGGGATATATCATGCCATAGCTCATAATAAAAATCATGAGCATTAATATAATGCTAGGTCTTTCATACGGTCAAATAACATTATTGAACATGTATTTTATCACTGAGGTCAGAAATAAGTATAGTAGTCTAAAGGAAAGAGGGAACATTTAAAATACTCTAGAAAATTGAGTTCTTTCATTATACTATTTTATAAGAGGAAAATATTAGAAATTAAAAAATTAAAAACGATATTGATTTCCTGTATTGCAATTGTTAAATGCTAGTGATGGCAAAGACAAGCAGATTGCTTAGATTATGTAACTTAAGCATCTTCTCTCATAGTATTACTTGGTATAGGGCCATACAATTTCTGTACTCAGATTATATGATTTAATAATAGTAGTTATCATTTTCATTATCACTTGAATTTAGAATGTACTTATATATGATATTAACCCAACCATCATTTTGATGCCCAAATTTGTAGCATTCTGTTTTCTTCCTTTTTTATTTTTAGAAATATTGTTATTATTCAAGCCTAGGAATTGATTCATTTAGGAAAAGAAGGAATTGACAGAAGTCACTTATCAACTTATTAAAGTGGATATTATTCTGCTATCAACATTATGCTATCTATTTCTTTAGTCTTAAAGGTTTTTTTTCTGTAGATAAAATACATTTGCATTAACTATTTGCCAAAGCCTAAAAAATAAAAATTTAAAAAAAGAATTCTATTTGCCATACAATTCAGAAGGTGGACTTTTGGATGATAGAATATATTTTGAATTACAAAACTTTCTGTCTAGACCACTTGACTTATTTTTTGTAAGTAAGAAGTGTTCCAAACTGGTTTAAATGATAAAAATAATGTATTGCATATCATTCAGGAAATCATGGTATAGAGTGGATAAGTCATCTGATGCTTCCCTACTTATTGAGTCAACTTTATATTTAGACTGAAGGTAGTAGTTTTTATCAGGATATAAAAAAAATATTAAGAGAAGATTTAGTGTACCTTTATTCTCTTATCCAAAAATATTTAAGTGAAAATCTCAGTAAATATCCCTCCTAATTTCCACTGCTCTGAATAGGGCAAAACATAAACATCTATCTAGGGAGATAAGACTGCTTAGTCCAGGTCTTCTCTTTTCTTCTTTGTATTAAATCATTTTATTGGGGGGTCGTACAACTCATCATAATCCACGCACACATCCATTTTGTCAAGCACTTTTATACATTTGTTTCACTCATCATTCTCAAAACACTTGTTTTCTACTTGAGCCCCTAGTATCCGCTCCTGATTGTTCCCCTTCTCCCCCACACCCTCCACCTTCATGTACCATTGATAATTAATAAATCACTCTTATTTTGTCATATCTTCCACAGTCTGATATCTCCCTTCTTGTACTTCTCCACTGTCCATCCCCCAGGGAGATGGTTATATGTTGATTTTTATAATCTCTTCCCCCTTTCCCCCTCACCTTCACTCCACCCTCCCAGTATTACCCTTCTCCCACTGCTTCTCAGGGATTCTTCTGTCCTGGATTCCCTATGTTTCCAGTTTCTCTCTGTACCAGTGTACATCCTCCAATACAGCCCGATTTGTAAGTTAGAAATGGGATCTTTCTATGATGCCATGATCATAGGATGGTAGGGCTTGGGTGGGGGTAGGAGGAATGAAGCATTTAAGAACTAGAGGAAAGTTGTACATTTCTTCGTTGCTCCACTGCATACTGACTGGCTTGTCTCTTCCCAAGACCCTCTGTATGGGGATGTCCTGTTGCCTAGAGATGGGCTTTAGGTCCTGTGGCAGTCATATACTCTTGTGTCAATTTCAGGATTGGGAGTGTAGGAGTGGACTCTAGCCTGCAGTCTGGAGAAAGCCAATGACTTTCTCCTGAGAATTCTCAGAGATCTTTTTGTATTTCCCTTGGAGATGCTCTACTGAAAAGACACAATGTTGAGTCCCTTGAAGACACTCTACTGACAAGACAACATGGCAACAAGCCGATAGATGCTGAGTTCTGGAAACCGAGAGCCGAGAAGCCACATGGACTTGCCCTGATGGAACCACACCTCTGAAGTTGAAAAAACCACATAAAGATTCATGCCAGTGATGAGATGCTTGAGAAGCTACAGAGAGGTCCCTGCCAGAGCTAAGTTGCTTTTACCACCATGGATGCACAAGACTCTTCACCCACTGGCCAGTCATTGTATGTGCCTCATGAATCTGAAGAAGACTTTATAGATTGGTATCAGACATATGGGCTAATACCAGACTTGTGGGCTTGGACTGGATTGGGTTGGGGTGCTTTTATAATGTTCCACTCACCTTGTATATAAACCTCTCTTATAAACATATGCCTGTTTATGAATTTCTTTCGCTAATCTACCCAGACTAACACATGCCCTCACTCTACATTCCCCCTCTTGCACAATGATATGATATTCTGTTCTTTGATGCCTGGCACCTGATTGCTTCAACACCTTGTGATCACATAGGCTGCTGAGTTCTTCCATGTGGGCTTTGGTGTTTCTCAGGTAGATGACTGTTTGTTTATCTTTGAGTCTTTAAGACCCCAGACTCTATAACTTTTGATACCTGGGCACTGTCAGCTTTCTTCACCACATTTGCTTATGCACTCATTTTTGCTCCAGCAATCATATTGGGAAGGTGAGCATCTTAGACTCATGCTGTCTTTTCTTACAACTAAAAGTTCAGCTACTTTTCTTGAGTTAATACTTATAAGGAGGCTAAAAGGGTGATGTCAATTTGAGTAGCTTGTATGGGAATAAGGGAAGATAACTTGCCTGATTGCATAGTGGATGCATAGAGTGCTTCTAACCTTAAGTTCAACTGTTCCAACCCACCAAACTTTCTGTAGTAGAAAAAGAGACTTTCTGCTTTCTTAAAGATTTACAGTCATAGAAACTCTGGGAAACAGTTCTTCTTTGCCAGAGGGCGTGATGGTTCAGAACCAAGTTTGTGGTAGTGGAAAATATAGCTATGAAGAGCCTAAAATTTATCATATTAGTACATCATAGAAAATAAGCACTAATTTCACTTTCAATGGAATATTTTAGCTTTAAACATTTTTTAATATAACTGGTAAGTATAGTCGTTAATTATTACATGATTAATTAAAGTAATGCTAACTTTTATAATATTAATAATTATATGTCCTTCTATTTATTTCCTTTCCAATTTCATTGCTTATTGATCTGTCAAAATTATACCCATAAACTATATATTAACTATGTTAAATGGACATATTTTCATATGTCTTATTTTCTAAAGGTTATATTTTTTAAAAACCATATTAACCCATTTTCATTTACTCAGAAAGAGACAAAACAGTATCTATTTTTTGGGTATTTACTTCAAAAAATATTATTAGCATATATAGTACATGAAGATAATTTTTCCTTCTGGTAATAAAAATAAAAGTATACACATAATGAACATAAGACCAGAGATAGTCTATAAACAAAATGATTGTCAGTCCAAGATACCTCTAATTAGATATGACAGATTAATGTAAATATAATTGTCGATTGCATTGATTTATTTCTGTTTTCCTCCTATTTCTTACAGAGGACAATTCATTAATCTCCTAGTTGTTAGAACTAGCAACTACTGATGGCTTAAAGCTGTGTCCCTAAAAATATTACTTCAGGTCAGTGAGGGTAGCCATGTTTCATAGCTGGGCTGGCCATATAAGCCTCTCTCTGTATCAGCTGTTCTGAGTGGGACTATCTTCCTGAAAGTTCGATGGGACAGGATGTACTGCATTCTATCTTCCACCCCCTTCATTTGTTCTCATATGCTCTGGTCAGGCATATCTCACTCCCCAAGCTGCAGATTCAGTGCTGACTTCCAAGGCAAACTCCCCTGGGGAAGAGATGGTTGTCCCTGTAGTTGGGATTGGGGTTATGCTCTCAGACCTCTCCACTGGTTCCCTGTTCCATTGTGTCATGCTGCATTCACATCTGGGAACACCAGATTTAAGTTTGGTACCTCTTTCCTTGTGGAAATATAAAAAAAAATACACTCCCCTTGGGTGGCTTAGGACCCCATTCCCTCTCTACATATAACCATCTGAGCCCTCCTCCTGTCCCCCCACCCTATTTGGCTACCTTATGTAGCCCTGGATTTGTTCTGGTCCCTACCATACTACCTAGGCCTTCCCCCAGGATTTTCTGTATACTGTAGATTTTTCCTGATGCCCCTTTTGCATTTTTTATTATTATTAAGCTTATCTCAGAGGACTCGTGTTGTACATGTCCTTTTGCCCTTGACTAACTTCACTTAGGATAATTTCCTCCAGTTCTTCCCATGTGGTGATGTGCTTCATACATTCATCACTACTTTTCAGCGATGCATAGTACTCTATTACACGTATGTACCACAGCTTTTTTTTTGGGGGGGGGGGGTCATCACTGTCCTCTGGTGTTGGGAGTCAGAGGCCCAGCCTTACTGCTGGATTTGAACCTCCAACCCAGTAGGCCTCAGTCTCACTCACAACCACTAGGCCCCTGGGGTTCAGTCCTCTATCACAGCTTTTTAATCCATTCATCAGTTGATGGAAATTTTGACTGCTTCTAACTTCTTACAATTGTGAACTGTGCTGTGATGAACATTGGGACACAGAGGTCTGGTCATGGATTATTGTTTTCCTCTTCCGGGTATGTCCCCAGTAGGGGAATTGCTGGGCCATATGGTAGCTCAATTTCCATCTGTTTTAGATAACTCCAGGATCAGGATTATACCCTGCCTGACCCAACCACACCATGGCAAAAACAAAGGGTGTGCAAGAGCATGGAGTGCCATATGGTGTGCCAAGGATATACTTTGGGGCCAGGGCGTGCCACCCCATGAGGCTTATGAACAGACCTTAAACTGTTTACAGGTTTTTATATTGCTATTGTTTTCATACTTTACATATATATGTGTATATATATATATATATATATATATATATATGACAGTGGTGTTTTTTTGTTGTTCTTGTTGATGTCATCATTGCTCTATTTTCTTTGGTTGCTTCATTTTAGGATCCCTTTTTCATACATAGCATTTTCTCTGCAGGTCTATCCAGATAAAATATGTTGGATGAACACTCTAGAGGTGAAAACTATGGGACTGATGGTGCCTGGGGAGACATGGGATAAGGAGAATAGGAGGAAAAGAGGTGATGTCGACTGACCCAGGGCTAAGGGAATGACAAGTGATTCAAAATCAGTGACAAGGTGGGTGGGAGAGCTCTGATAGGGATTAACCAAGAGTAATATACCAGAGAAAAAATACTGAAACCCAAATAGAAGCTGAGCATGATAGTGGGACAAGAAAAAGTATAAAGAATTAGAGGAAAGAACTAGAGAGTATAGGGTATTTATTGAGGTTTTAATACAAGCATGTTCATAGGTGCATATATTTATATATGGCGATGGGGGAATAGATCAATGTGCATATACTCATAGGGTTAGTACTAGGACAGCAGTTGGGCATTGGACCTCCACTCAAGTACTTTCTCAGTGGAAGGACATTTTGTTCTATTAAATTGACATTCCATATGCATACCTTCCTGACATGATCACTGAAAACAAATGTGTGCATAAGCAAATGTGGTGAAGAAAGCTTATGGTGTCTGGCTATCAAAAGATGGAGTGTCTGGGGTCTTAAAGACTTGAAAGTAAACCAGCAGCCATGCAGCTCAGAAGCAACAAAGTTAACATGCAAGAAGAACACCAACTTGTGAGACCAGGAGTTATTAAAGGGATATAGTAGCAGGCATCAAAGAAATAAAAATTATATTATAAATGAAGGGGAGTGCATGTTGGGGACCCATAGCCCATTAATAAATGAAACAATATCCCCTACAGAAGGTGCAGGGAGGAGATGAGCGAGTCAATAATAACAATGAAATATGCAACTTTCTTCTAGTTTTCAAATGCTTTCTCCCACCCACTATCATGATCCCAATTCTTCCAGACAAATCCAGCTAGAGCAGGGGAGTCAGAAACACTGGGGAATTTAAGGTGATCCCACTGGACTAGTGATGGGAGTGGTGATACTGGGAGTGTGGAGGGATGGTGAAATAGAAAGGGGGAACCAATTTCAGGGGTCAACATATTACCTCCTCTCTGAGATATGGGCAACAGGGAAGTGAGTGAAGGGACACATAGGACATTTTAAGATATGAAAAGATAATGATTTGTAAATTATTAAGGGTTCATGGTGGAGGGGGAAAGGGGAGGAAAGAGAAATATGGGGAGCTGGTACAGAAGGCCTAGGGGGTAGGAGGATGTTTTGAGAGTACTGATGGCAAAAAGTATGCAAATGTGGCCTGCATAAAATTGATGTATGCATGGATTGTGTTGGGAGTTGTTTGAGTCCAATAAAATGAATTATTAAAAAAAAAAAGAGGGGAGGATGAGCTTATACAAAGGGCTTAGGTAGAAAATATTTGGAAATGAAGATGGCGACTTGTGTATAAATATGCTTGATATAAATGATATATTGAATGTTACAAGAGCTGTTAGAGTCTCAATAAAATAATTGGGGAAAAATAAACAAGTAGAAAAAAATTATCTTGGTCATATTAGCCATATGTGTTAGTCTAAGTGGATTAGAGAAACAAATCCATAGCTACTCATGTTTTATATAAATGGTAATTGCTTGTTTGTTTTTGTTTTTTTTTTGGGGGGGGGGACATCACTGCTCTTTGCTGGGAGTTGGAGGCCCAGCCTTGCTCCTGGAGAGCTGCTGCTGGATTTGAACTGCCAACTCAGTGGGCCACAGTCCCGCACTCAACGACTACACCACCGGGGCTCAGCCCATAGTTGGTAATTGTACATCAAAAAGCATTTCAGTACAGTACAGTCTAAGCCCATATGTCTGAGAGCAATCTATAAAATCCTCTTCAGACTCATGAAACACATGCAATGATGCTGAATGTAGGATGATCCCAGGTCAGTGGGTTGAAAGCCTTTGGAACCAGTGGCCGTGTAAGCATCTCAGTGTGGGCAGGGCTCACCAAGTGGCTTCTCCAGCTCCCAGGGCAGGGAGTCTTTGAGAGAAGTGCTACATTTCCTATCCACAGGGAAGTCTCACATGGAGTCAGCCAAGAGGGAGAAGTGTCTCCGAACTCCTCTCATTTTATCATAGTATATTTCTTTGAAGTTCACTAAAAGAAAACAACAAAAACAACAACACACAATTAAGACTCCAAAACAACTTTACGGCCACAAGGTTGATTCCAAATCCTAGTGGCCTTATTTGATCACTATATTTCCTGGAAATTTTTCTGACCTACAGTGACTTTTGTACAAGTAGCAAAATATTCCCTGTCCTGGACCAGTTTCAAAATAGTTCCTGTACTTGTGCCCAATGTGCAGACACTGTCATTCATCTCCTTGAGCGCTTTCTTCCTGTCAGCTGCCTTTCTACATTACCAAGCATGATGTCCTTCTCCAGGGAATACTCTCTCTTGACAATATGTCCAAAGTAAACAAGGCTAAGTCTCACCATTCTTGTCTCTAAGGAGCATTCTGGCCTTACTTATTCCCAGAAAGATGTGTTTGTTCATTAGGCAGCTCATTGGACTTTTAACATTTTTCTTCTGCACCACAATTCAAATGCATTGAATCTTCTAGCACTACTTTATTCCATGTCCAACTTTCACGTGCATACTAAATAATTGAAAATATCATGGTTTGGGTCAGGTGCATCTTAATCCTCAAAATCATACCCTTGCTCTTCAATACTCCCGAAAGACATGGTACAACAGATTTTAATCTCTTGACTGATATTTCCCTGAACATTCATTGTGGATCCAAGCAACACAAAAATGCTTGTCAACTTCTACCATTTTTTCATTTACCATAATGTTGTCTATTGGTCCAGTTGTGAGGATTTGATCATCTTTACACTGAGTTGTAATCTATACTGAAGGTGTCAATCCTTGTTCTTCAGCAGAAAAAGCTTCACATTCTCCTGACT
The DNA here is from genome assembly GCA_004026705.1 of Nesogale talazaci. NCBI lineage: Eukaryota > Metazoa > Chordata > Mammalia > Afrosoricida > Tenrecidae > Nesogale > Nesogale talazaci. Next base: position 28,802 of record PVJH01003266.1, read on the forward strand.
TCTAGGAAACATTGTTTTTTCGCCATATGGTTGGTTGGTAATAAGCCTTCCTTCAGTCCTAATGCTGTTTTTGTCTTCCTATAGTACACATTCTATGAATGTTTTTCCAGCATATTAAGTGAATAAGTTTGTTGAGAAAGTATACATCGTAATACATCCTTTCTTGATTTTGAGCCAAACTATATTCTTTGTTCTGTTCTTACAACTGCCTCTTGATTCATGTTATGATCTGTACAGTCCAGTGTCTTTTCCCTTTCAATAAAATACAATTACACATCTGTCCTCTTTTACCCAATAACCATTACACATTAGCAATCCTGATTCCATATCTGCTTGTGAATCTGGCCTGAACTTCTGACAGCACCTGTAGCTGTACTATTCTTACAAATAGTAGATCATATTCAGCAAAATTATACTTCCATGTGTTATCAATGATATGCCTCTATCATTGAAATGGGAACACATTGCTATCTTCCAGTCATTTGACCAAGTAGCTATTTTCCAAATTTCCTGGCAAAGACCACTGAGTGCTCTCAGGGCTCATTATTTGGTTGGGACATTTCACCTGGCATTCCATTACACCTTAGAGTAGGGATCCTCAAGCTAGGGTCCTCGGTCCACATGTGGCCTACAGAAGACTTTTATCCCCTGCCCTTCCCTGCTACCTGTCCTTCTTAGCAGTCTACTAGTGCAGGGCCCACAGTGGGCATGTGCGGAATGCGTGCCTCGCACTCTGCCTCCCCTCCTTCTCTGTGTCTCACAAGTGCCTCCTTTCAGTCTCAGCTGTGATGAGCCCAGTCATTAGCTTGCCTGTGCAGAGCCTGCTGCTGCCTGAGAACCAAGGTAAGAACAAGTGGGAATTTTTTTTTAAGTTAGGAGATCTATGTTTTAATTATTATTTTGCAGTTGTGGATCCTTTTTTGTGGTTAAGGTAAAGGGGGGGGGTCTCTTTTCTGAAGATAGATCTTTTATTGCAGATAACGGGCACCTGTTTTGAAGTTAGGAGAGGCTTTTTTTTAAAGTTAGGAGAACCTTTTTTTAAAGTTGGTTTGTTGGTAGGGGGTGCTGTCTAGGGGGGCTTGCATCACAGTGCATTTCACCCTTGCGATCAGATTCCTGTGCGAGTTCACAGATCGCAGTGTGGTTACACAGGGTAGTGTGACATGGAAAGATGGGGGAGGAACCACGTCTATAATCATGTTGGTTGCTGCACCGAACAAGCATGAGCCTGAGGTAAAAGCAGAGCCCCATCAATATGGGCAATGGTGAGGCTGAAGGGATGCAAGGGCAAGCCTGCATTCAAGGGCATTGATTAGACGGCATTGATGGGCAGGTCAGTCTATATGCATGTCTCTGTGTGGGCAAAGTTATTGCTGATATATTGTTTTTGTAGTGCTTTATATATGTATATTAGTATTTTACTAAAAGCAATTTGGAATCCCTAGTAGACAATGATATCAATAAAGAAAAAAATCGACTCAGCGTATGATATTCAAAGAACAGTGGACTTATGTTGACATTTTCATGCCGTACAAGGAAAAATATGTGTGTTTGATCTGCCAGAATATAGTGTCTGTGTTCAAAGAATACAATTTGCATCGACACTCTCAAAATCAACATAAAGATAAATATGATTGCTTGGTTGGAGAAGTGAGCAAAGATAAAATATTAAAACTAAAAAACGCATTGACAACTCATCAAAATACTTTTGTGAAGCAGAAGCAGATAAATATCCCATCACTGCGAATAATTTTCAAGTTGCCAAGCTAATCGCCTGCACTTGCAGACCACTGCTATAGGGAGAAATTGTTAATGAATGCCTTCTTTTGGTTGCCAAAGCTAAGTTTCCAGAGAAGTCCTATTTATTTAGAATAGTGAGACCTTCAGGACCTGAAATCACATGAAGGACTGAAGAAATGGGAGACAATTTGCATCAGCATTTGCAAAACTCCACAGAAACTTTTCTATTTTTCCTTGTCACTCTGCATAAGTAATGATGTGATTCTGAATAATTTCTAATTTTTATTCCTGGGACAAATTGCTTTTTTTAAGTCACAAAAGAGCTTGCTGCACTTCAAAGTATAAAAGAGACAACTATAGAAGAGGGGATCTATGAAAAGATTTGCCAAACTGTGAATGGTTTGGAGCTGGCCTGGGCTAAACTAGCCAGTGTGACAACTGATGGTTCTTCTAGCATGGTGGGGTCTAAGGAAGGAGTAATTGCTCGCATTAACCAAGAGATGGACAAACATAACCATTTTCAGCAAATAGCCATACACTGCCTCATCCACCAACAAGCACTGCGTAGTAAATCACTGAAGTGGGACTCCATTATGAAAATTGTGGTATCTTGTGTTATCACTAAAATTGTGGTATCATTAGAACTAATGCACTAAACCACAGACAGTTTTAGGAATTTCTGTCTGAGATAAATGTTGCCTCTGAAGATGTTCTGTACCACACAGAAGTCTGTTGGTTGAGTTGAGGGAGAGTTTTGAAACATTTCTATGACTAATTTCTTTCTTGCTTTCAAAAAACAAAGTACCAGGGCTCAATGATGCAGAATGGAAATGACACCTTACTTTTCTGACAGATGTAACAAAGCTATTCAACAGTTTCAATGTGCAACTTCAAGGAAAGGGGAAAGTCATCAGTGATATGCAATCACATGTGAGAAAGCATTTGAAGTGAAATTAGCCCTCCTTGCCAAACAAATGAAGGAAGAAAATTTCTGCCATCTCTCCACAACTCAAATTTTGTTGGCAAAAAAAACCTTTGGTTACATTCCCCAAAAAGAACATGTGTGGATTAACTGGAAAAATTGCAAAAGGAGCTCTAATTTAGATTTAAAGACCCTTTTTCTCCATAAACAGGACATACAGCTTTTCCATAACCCCTTATCAATTGACATTGAAAATGTGGATACAATTTACCAAAAGGAACTGGCTGAACCGCAGAATTGTGACTCTCAGAAAAACACATTCCACTTAAGCAGTCTTCCTACTTTCTAGGCATTTCTCCCCTCTGAGACACAGCCTACTCTCAGGAACCAGCACTCCGAATGGCAACCCACTTTGGCAGCACTTATGTCTGTGAACAGACTTTTTCCAGAATCAGACATCTGCAACTTGCAACCAGATCTAGACTCACTGATGCACACTGGCATCACTTGTTACGACTATAGTGACAAATATGGGAGCGGACGTTGACCATTTCACTAGCCAAAAGCAGGCCCATAATTCCCATTGAAATACTGGTGAGTTAGTTGATTTAACTTTGCTGATTCTTCATTTTAAATATTGTATCTGTTCTTGTTTTTTTTTTTTACTTCAAGATAGATTATGTGCATTATGCATAGAAATTTGTCCCTAATTTTTTTTTAGTATAATCTTGACCCCCATTCAAAAAGGTTGATAACCCATCCCTGAGATATGGTTTTTGGCTAATTTTTGGATGCAAATTGAGCTCTCTTCAGCACCATTGGTTCTTGCTCTATTCTACCTCCTGAAATGGTGAAATATAAACTCATTCTTTCAGGTACACTGACTCTGTATTCTTTCCATCTTTCGATACTTTTTATACCATTCAATGTTTTGCCTATTGAATTTTTTAATATTGTAACCAGGTTTGTGGGACTAATATAAGACTTTCATCCAACTCTGTCGTCTTGGAAGTTTTCCCAAACATTAGAGCTTACTTGCCAACACATGGTGAGAGATCAGAGGCTTTCAGCCTAGCAGATTACTGTCTGGGGTGGGGGGGTGGGGTACTCCCTATTGTTACAGATCATCGATTACGTCTTCCTGAAGGGTTCTATCATCAGTCTGCTCCATGTAGGTGGGGCTCACACCCTGCTGATAAGGATTTCAGTAGGGAGTCAGAGAACAGGTCAAACCTCCTCAGAGGCATTCAGAATCTGGGGTCTGCCCATCTTGTCACATGTTGGACCCTAATATTCCCCCTCCTTATTGTATGTGTGTGGGTGTGCCTAGATTGTCCCTCCCATTACTGTATTACCTATAGCATGACCCTTTCCTGTGATGATGTCCTTACCTGTGATTAGAAGACTTGCACATCCCCCAAAGAATTAAAAATCTTGGCTAGCAATAAACCACTCTCTTTCTGTCTCTCTCCATCTGTACCTTCAGGCAGGGCTGATGTGAGTATGCTACCATAAAATGTGTCAGATGCCATTATTTCAACTTCTCTTCTATCTCTCATATTTTCTATGATTTTACTATATGTAACCTTTACTATATAGTTGCGCCTACCAGACCCATGATGATGTGGTGGGGCTGGCTCCTTTAGCATGGGTTTAAATTTTTCATAAGTTGTTTCAGTTTAAGATAAGCTGTGTGTTTCATTTCCTGTTTTCTACTGTCCACATGTCCATTTGAGGTAGTGTGTTGGTTTGTGTGCTGTGATGCTGAAAACTGTGTCTAGCATTTCAAATGCCAGTGGAGTCACCCAAAGTGAACTAAATAGAATATTTCAGAGGACAATTACAGAAGACAATATAAAAAATTATAATGAAATGTGCAAAGATACAGATCTAGAATATACTTTTTAGAATATGAATAGAATAAGAACAAAGGATCAGTTACCGAATTCAGAAGAAGCAGCTGCTGAAAATCATGTGCAGGACAGTTAATCATCACCCCTGGTAGTGTCTGAGACTCCCATTCTTTACAGGAGTTGCAAGTCTCATCTTTATCTCATGTTTGAACACAATGAAGTGCTCCAGAGTTTCCATTCTTCTCAATTCTATCCATAGTTTTGCTGTGTGTGTCTGTAACTCAAGTATTTTCTACATATATATCTTTGTTCTAATATTTATTGCCTTGGCCACACAAAACACACAAATAGTATTCATGATTAAAAGTTTTATTAAGCAAGGTAACATGTTTCAATGCAACTGAGAAACGTACAGGACACAGTTGTTCATCAGTACATATTGCGAAGTTCTTTCCAGGCTGTTAATAAAGGCTCAAAAGGCATGCCACTCCACCACCAGCTTCAACCTAAAGACACTTTCTCCATCTCTATGGGTCAACAAACACAACCTCCCAGAAGCATCCAAGACTACAATCCAGCCTCCTCCACAAACACATTCAACTTAAAAAAAAAAAGTCAGCTCAGTGGATCTCTTGGGTGGGAAATCCACAGCTTTCCTTCATCCTCTGGTTTTGTCACTGCTTTTCTTATGCCACAGTTGTCTTCTTAAAAAGGAGATTCATGGCACAGAAATCCCTTGGCCCATGCAATATGCTGACCTCTGGTTCTTGCTAGCAGTGAGATCCATTCCCAACATGCCCACAGCATCTCCCCTGCTTCTCAGAGCACCCAGTTTAGAGGTAGCAGGATGGAAACCGCTACATAATGGTAGCAATTACTCACACGTGAATCTCATCTCTGTCTTCCCATCTATTTGTATCCCAACCCACACAGGAATAGTGTATTCATTGTGATTGCAGAGATGTTGGCCAAAAGAGCCACATTACATACTTTTCTGTCACAGCAATGAGGATTCACACTACTAAACAAGTGTTTGCACAGAAAGTAAAACAGAAGTATTTTTTCTCTTATTTCTGCTTTTAGCTATGGTCCATTTAAATGTATGTCCTTAGTCGAATCCAGACTAAATTTCTCATAGCTCCTTTTCAATATACTGCTGTAAACATTGTTACGGTATTCAGCAAAGTTTTACTTGCATGTGGCATTTTCTTTTAGGTTGATAAAGCATCCTGCACTTGCAGTTATCATCAGACATTCTGATTGAAAAGTTAGACACCACCGATGATGTTTTACTGGTACAACATGACAGAAATATCTAACCACAAATACATTTATACATTACAAACATAGATGAATCATTGAAGCTTACTTGGACTATGAAGAAGAATTGGATAGCACTGCCATTTTGTAAATTGTGGTAAAAAATGCACTCATGAAAATTTCTAGATCACCTGAATTATCATTGACAATGGAGGAGTGGGTCCTAATTAAAATATCATTTAAGTTTCCCGCATTTTCCTTTCCTTTCTTGTATTTATTTTTTCCTGTTTTTTGTGATAACACCTCAATATCTCTGGAATCTGTCAGACAACATTAGCAAAGCAATCAAGTGTTTAGATACATGTGTTCAAGAAACTAAAATTTCTGATTTATTTTGAAAACCTAACCCTGCTTGCCAATATTTTGAAAAGTAAACAATACAATAGAGCATATGTTCATGAGCATCCAGAAATGATACCATAAGCAAACTATAAACTGCAACACTGCTAAAATTCAAATAAACAGCCAAACACAGGATTGTTTTTTATAGCTGAAAACTGTCTGACCTTTGGACTACCTATTAAGGTAAGCATCCATTCAAATTGCTTTCTTCAATTTTAATCATTTTCACATATATAATTCTACCATCATCTTCTAGCTTATATATTCTATTACAACACAAGTGAGAAATCATCTCTAATTTTTAACTGAATTTAAAATTTCTGTACACATATATAGCAGTAGCAGAAAGATTATTCTGCATTTCAAGAGGAAACAACTTTACCAAATAGAATAGAATACTTAAGTACAGTTTATTTTGCCCTTACTATGACAGACACCACTAATTTCCTGATTAACTCAGCACCTTTGGATAGCAACACCTCAAACAACTCCATTTAAATATACATATATACATTCAGTATATATTAAAATATCTCTTGAAATGTATATACATATGTGTGTATATATATATGTATATATATATATATATTCTGATTCTCCCCATCTACTAAATGGAAGACTCAGAATAAAACCTACTTTAATCCTGTGACAGAAAATTCTCACTCATGAATATCGCATGAGTGGGGCCATATCTGACCTCTGACTTCCCACAAGTCAGGATCAATAAATGGTTAGGATCCAGTCATTAGTCTGCATTGATGTCTCTACTTAGCCATTAGTCATGTCCTTTTTCTCTCTGCTCCTCAGCCTCTCAGCCATGTGGTCCCTTGGATTTTGGGGCCGCAGGTCAGGCGGTCATTTTACTCCTCGACCACATAGGCTCCAAGTTGGCCTGCCTTGGCCCCTGGTCTCTGTCGGGCTCCCTTTCTCCACCCCACCGTCCTCATGCCACAACCTTTGATGTTTTTGTCTTGGCTTCTATGACCAAAAGGAGAGATTTTAAACATACTTCACTGGTGGCTCTCCTTTTTGGATGTCTGGCATTCCTGTGCTCTGCTTCTGAGAGTGCTCATACGCAGAGGATGACCTTTGGTGGTGATGTGGTTTTAGGCACCAAATGCTCAAGGTAAAAAAGTGTGGTGACCCAGGTCACACTGTGTTAGTCCTGGTAGACTAGAGGAACGAATTTATAGACATGCATATGGATATAAGGAAAATGTTTATATATAAAAGAAATAGGACATTAAGAAAGCATCCCAATCCAGTCCAGTACAAAGTCATAAGTGTGATATTAACTCATATGCCCAATATCAGTCTATAAAGTCTCCTTCTGACTCATGAAGTCACAGGTCAGTGGGTACAGAATCCCAGTGCTGGCAGGGGTCTCCCCATGACTCCATGCTTACAGGGCTAAGGGTTCATCAACAGCATCCAGTGGTGGCAGAAGCAACTCATCGCTGTCTAGAGTCCCCATGTGGCCTCTGCAGCTCCAGAGGTCTGGCTCCATCAGGATAAAGCCATGTGGCTTTTCCGGCTGCTCAGACGCTGCCATCTTGTCTTGCCTATAATTAATCACCTCTGAGAACCAACTCTCAACAACCAGAGAGATAGCTTCTCCTCTTCACAAGGAAAATATCACGAGATTTCCCGGATATCTCAGGAGAAAGCCATGCCCACGCAGAGGCTTCATTGGCTACTCAATGGCTATCTCCAGATTAACAGGTTACACTCCACCCCTACATCTCAATCATAAAATTAACATAAGCACATGACTGCCACACACACCTTCTACTAATGGGGGCACTCAGAATAAACCCTACTCTAATCCTGTGACAGAAAACTCCCTCAAAAATGGGATTATAAACACAGATATAAAAGATAGAATTGAATCCCATATCATATAAGGGATTATGGTTATAAGAGTTATATTAAATCTTATATATCAGTAATATTATTAGATTTATATATTTTGTGTTTATTTACCTCCCAACTTATATGTATTTATGTGTGTATATGCATCCACAGTCAAAAAGACCATATTATGAATTAAATTGAGTAAATACTCTGCACAAAACCTCTTTAAAGTGTTGAAAAGTGAGTGCTTTGCTTTGACAATTAAAATAGTCTTGTCCAAGCAATAGTATTATCTATCATCCCATGTATATAAAAGCTGGACATTAAATAAAGGAATACCTTAGAATAATTGAAGCATTTGACTTATGGTTCTGATGAAGACTATTGAAACACTAAGATCTTCCAGAAGAACACACAAATCTGTTTTGGAAGGAGTTAACGAGAATGATCCTTGGAAGGAAGTATGGTGAGACTTTACCTCTAGTACTTTGGACCTGTTATCAGGAAAGAGCAGTCTCTGGAGAAGCACAGCATGGTGGATAAATTGAAGGGACAACAAAAAGAGGGAGGCCCTTAACAAGATGGTTTTACATGGTGACTGCAATGATGGACTCAAACAATGTGAGGAAGGCCTGCGACCAACCTGTATTTGAAATGGAATCAACTCAAGGGCATCTAACAATAAACATAGAGCAAAACATGGCATTTGCTTTAATTTTCCTTTGCTTTCTCTAGTGATACTTTAAACGTCTTGTTTTTACTCTAACTTTTACTCAAATAATGAGAAAAGGTTGCTGTGTGTCATGGACAATGTCATTAAAACATAGTTAAAATACTAAATGCATAATAATACTTAATTTCCACTCTGCTAATGTCATGCTTACTTTAATCCTACCCTCACTGAAGTAAAATTAATTGATATGGCTTTTCTAGCAATGGCCTTTTTAACTTACATCAAATGACTGTGTCCAATCAAACATTGTGTAGAAGACTCTTACATAGGGTTTGGTCGGTTTGACCCTTTTGCTGGATATGAAGTGAGCAGAAGCAGAGAGAGAATTGTATGACCATCAAAATGAAGGACCACCACAGCAGAGCTAGTGTATGATTTCTGGGTGGAGAAGTGGATGCGACATGAGACAGAGTTCTGGGCTTCCATTCTATGGAATAAATAAAGTTGAATGCTTTGTACAAGAAGTTGGCTTACAGTGTGGAATTCCCTTTAGGCAGGTATTGGTACTAAAGGAGCTCTGGGAATCTTAACTGGGCAAGGCAGAGTCTACTGGGTCATGTATCTGAAAGCTTGAAAGAACCAGTTAGAGATGTGCCTGCCATTATGACTGAGAGACAATTATGTGAACAAAAGGACTATATTCATAATATTTTCTGTTTCTGGATTGCCGTAATTTTCTATTGTTCATAAGAAATCCCATTATCTGTGAATTCTGTGTGGCTAGAGCACTGGATTATTGAACACAGCAGTGAAATAGAATAGCCTGGGAGGGATGGTTTGTGTCAAAATACAGTAAAGAATGTTAGAAGGTAGAGGCAGGTCTGTTTTCTGCCTTGTAGAAATCAGCCTAAAGGTAGCATGGAGATGGAAGTTCTTCTCCCTTGTGGCGGTCAGACAGAGTCCCATGCTATTTTCTCACTATACTACCCAAAGTTAGAAATGACAGGTAGAAAGTTAAATCTGAGCACATAGCAGCCTATATATATTTGAAATATATATTTATGTATAAATTATTATCCATGAACAGTATGCTTAAATACTTTGTGTACAGCAATTATTTTTTCATTTGAAAAATTATGCTAAAAGATAAAAAATCTTCAAAGAAAACACATAATAGTAAATATGGCCACTGAAACATTTATGTAAGTAATATTTAAAGAGTGGTGCACTTCTCTTTGTGATACAGATCTGTTTTATAGACAATTAATTTAAAAGAACATAGTTCAGAGGAAGTTATACGATCCCATTTTAGAATAATAAAGTATATAAGTATATATTGTGTAGAACGTGTCCGTAATGGTGTCCAATAAGTTATCTGGATAAGTGACTTAGGAAAATGGGATTGAGTAACTGTGACAAAGGAGTAGCAGAAAGATTTTCTTAATGGAAAAAAAGATTTTTGTACCATTTGGATTTTAAATTATTCACTGTTGACTTTTTCTGAGAAATGATATTTAAAAATAAATGCATGAGTAGACACTGAATTGAATAATTTGTTATATATTTTATTTTCACACCAGAGTAATTACCAGGAAAATAGTAAGAGGTATGTACTTTTATAATGCAGTTTCAATTTCTAGAAGTATGTGATACTATATACATGTTACCAGTATTAAGTTTTAACTCACAGTGAACCTACGTACAACAGTGTATTCCCACACACTCTCACAAAGCCCACACCCTCCCACTCTTTCATACACCCACACATTGAGCACCAGAGAAGGACATCATTATTTCCAGTAAACTAGAAAATCAATGATATGGGAAACATGCGAGAAGGATGTCCCGGTCATGCAACATCCTCTGTTATCGATGTTTTAGCCGATTGTTGCAGTCAAAGTGCCTGTCTTACAGAGAGTCATATTTTTTACTGAGTCTCTACCTTACAAAACATAATGCTTGATTCCAGTATGAGTCTAGCGTAATGACATGTTCAAAGTATGGTGAGACCAAGTTTTATGGTTCTCTCTCCTAAAGAATTTTTCGGGTTACACTTCCCAAAGTGACTTATTTGTATTTCTGGAAGTCCACAAGATTCTCAGTATTCTTCACCAGCAACATAATTCAAAACAATCATTTCTTCTGCCGTTGTTTTTCATTGTTCATCTTTCCTGATCAGCAAGTGCTTCAACTTTGAGTATTCTTCTCCAACACCAAAATTCAGATGGATCCATTCTCCTTGGTCTTCCCTCTTCAATATCCAACTTTCACATGTATATGAAGCAAATGGCAATACCATGACCTATGTCAGGGTCATCATAGTCCTCAAAGTAACACCCTTGCTTTTCAACAATTCAAAGAGATCATATGCAGCAGATTTACCTAATACAGTTTGACCTCTTGACTCATGCTTAGTATGGTCACTGGTTGTTGATGGAAATAAAATGAAAGCCTTGACAACCTCAGTCTTTTCTCTCTTTATCATGATGCTATCGATTGGTTCACTTTTGAAGGTTTTCATTTTATTTACATTGAATTGTAATCCTTACTGAAGGCTATAATCCTCAATCTTCATCAGCAAGTAATTTAAGTCCTCTTTGCATTCAGCAAGAAATGTTGTGTCATCTGTATATCCAGTGTTGTTAATAAGCTTTCCTCCAATCCTAATGCTGCATTCTTTTTCATAGACAGAAAAGACAAGCAAACCAACAAGCAAAAAAACAAAAACAAAAACATCAGTCATAGAAACATCTCAACTCACTGCCATAGAGTGGATGCCAGTTTATCATGACCTAATAAGGTAGGATAAAATGTCCCTAAGGGTTTCACAGACTAGAATGCCATGCCTTTCTTCCAAAGAGCAGATCCACGTTCACAATGGTGACCTTGCAGGAAGCCACCCAAAGTGTAACCAGTATGCCACCAGGGAACAGAAGATATCATAGCAGATAATAAGGAAGATGTATAGCCATATTATTTCTTAGAAGAACAGTTGCTTTCTTTGAGCAAATCACCATCAAGCACTTGCACATTCCTACTCACTCATACAACCACACAGTCCCACACTCTCCCACTCTGTTATACACCCTCACACTCAACACCAGAGAAGGACATCAGTATTTCTAGTAGAGAAGAGATGATAGGGAAATAATCTATAACGTGAACTAATGTGATAGCAACAACCAGACTTCAAACCGAACTCACTGCTGATTCATTGTGGATCCCAATGGTTTTCCCAAGACTGCAACTGTTTACTGGAGTAGAAAGGCTTGTCTCTTTCCTGGGGAACGGTCGCACATGCAAATCGCAGCCCAATGTCTCCCACGACATCACCCAAAGTCCCAGAAATATATAATGATCATGAAGTCTTAGGCCTTTGCTTAGGTAATGTTAATATACACATTAATGCCTACTTGTTGAAAGTAATATGAAAATGTCAGATAAAACAAATATAATATCAAACAAATTATAGTTTCAATGTATATATTAAAATAAGTAGGAATATGCTAAATTGAAATAAAAATTATATTTTCTTTTTTTAATCATTTTATAGGGGGCTCATACAACTCATCACAAGCCATACATCCATTCATTGTATGCAAAGCACAGTTGTACATTTGTTGCCATCATCTTTCTCAACACATTCTCTTTCTACGTAATCCTTAACCCCTCCTTTTTCCACTCTCTCCCTAAACCCCCTCCCTCATGAAACCTTTATAATTTATAAATTACTATTATTTTCTCAAATTGTACCCTATCTGATATCTCCCTTTGGCCACTTCCCTGCTGTTCATATCCCAGAGAAGAGGTTATAAGTAGATCCTTATAATCGGTTCCCCTTTATTCTCCACTTTCCTTCCACCCACCTGGTTTCGCCACTTTCTGCTGGTCCTAAAGAATCATCTGTTCTGGATTCCCATGTTTCCGGTTTCCATTTGTACCAGTGTGCATCCTCTGGTCTAAGTGGATTTGTAAGATAAAATTCAGATCATGATAGTCAGAAGGAGGAAGCATTTAAGAACTAGAGGAAAGTTGCATGCTTCATCATTGCTACACTGTACCCTGACTGCCTCATCTCCTCCCTGTGACCCTTCTTTAAGGGAATGTCGCTTTCCCTGCAGATGGACTTTGGGTCCCCAATCTGTACTCCCCCTCATTTATAATGATATAAATTTTAGTTCTTTGATGCCTTATACCTGATTCCTTTTTTTTTTTTTTGCTATTTGTTGAAATTAATAAGACTCAATAACACCTTTTTATTTAATTCACATTCTACTTTGGGGATATCTGTCAATATTTATGATGTATCACCTCAAACTTATACTTGGATTTAACTATGCATAAAATAAATAAATTAAAGACCACCAAATAGATTGTGCTTTGCTACTTTGAAATTTCCCTCTTTTCAACAATTATATTTCAAACATTAATAAAAGTACTATTGCTTTTATAAATATAGATGTTCCTTTCTATTTGTTGCTATCATAAAAAAATACTAACATCTGCAGGCCTAACATTTGGACCCCAAATACTATCCGAAATAACAATGATAATATGTTTTTTGATATTACATTTCTTACTGCTTGTTTTCAGTGTGATAAGCATAAAAATTCCTCTACCTTTTTATTACTTATTTGATTTTCTATTAATATTAGTAATGTGTGTCATCAGTATCTCAGAAATTCATGGTCTGATGCTGATGGGCTCACTCTTTTTACTTACAACTTTCTAAAAAGCCACTCTACGTGATTAGTCTCTCGACATTATATCCTCAATTATTTCCATAATTCTTTATTTCATAATACTTTCCATTACTTCAGACTGTTACAATTCTGTGATTGAGTTATGGTAAGAGCCCTATACCTGATTCCCAGCATTCAAGAAAAATTTATTACTTTTGCTCATTTATGAATTTAACAGTTTAGAAAGTAACACATAAGACTGAAAAAATAGTCTCAAATGAGTATGTATATTTAAACAGGTCACTTTTCTGTACATTTTCAATATGTGGAAATATCATAATAAAATTTAAGCCTTTTATTTCTAGTAACGCATACATGAAAACATCATTTTGATAGATCATATCAGCAGTGTTTTACAACTCTGACCTATGCTCAAATAATTCTAATATCCCTTTTTTTTGCCCACCCACCCCAATTCTATTATTCTTAAGAGGAGCTATTGACCTAATCCTACCAACTCAATTTTAATTCAGAGGGAGCTCTAATGAGGAATACTGTAGAGACTCTGAAACATTTTCAATTACGCATGTGGGCTAGCTTTTTAAATAGAAATTCCTATAGTCCATTTCTCAAAAATCAATGGCAAAATCTTTACTAAATTTGATATGTGGTGCACACAAAAATACTCATTTACCCATAACCATAGCTTAAGAATCACATAACTATTTCTGCTATTTCATCCCACATGAAAGTAAAATCACAACATGACAAAAGCTCTTTACAGTTTTATATTGAATAGAATAAAATGTATGTCATAGATTCAGACACTGACTTTCTTATCATGCTTTCTAGTCTCAATCTTTCAGTTGCTTTTATGTCAGCAAATATTTATAAACTCACCACTTTGTAAATGTCATTGATAGTTGGTGTGGAAGATATGTAAGCAAGACCCCTAATTTTTTTGACCATGTACTCTCTGTTTTGTGGGTTTTGACTCTGTGATTCTCTGTACTGCGAAATAAAACACTGCCTAGTCTTGTTTCAACCTCGCAAATCATTGTTGGCTTTGAACATATAGCTAAGTCCTTATCAACCCCTCTTGTTGAGGGTTTTTCTCTATGTCACTTACCATCCATTTTACCAAGCATAATGCACTTCTCCAGGAGCGATTCAAGCTGGTAATGATCCCAAATACATGGGATGAAATCTAAAAATTCTAGCATCTCGAGGGTATTCTGATTGCACATGCTTTACTTATTACTAGACAAATAATGCACACATTTTCACTCTTCTTCACTACAGTCATTAGAAGGCATCAAATCATTTTAGGGTTTACTTATTAATTATTCCCCTTTCACAGGAATATTGCTGTTGTTAGGGGTCAGCTAGCTGTCCGAGGCTAATCAGGTTAGTTCTGACACATAGTGGCTATATTTAAAACAGGATAAAATCTAGCCTAGTCCTTTGCCTCCCTCACAATCCATGCTTGAATGTGTTTCTTCAGAAGCTTTGACAACCCATCTCATTTTTCAGTGACTCTGCTTTACCAACGATGATGTTCTTCTCCAGTAACTGGTCCCTCTTGATACCGTGTCAGCATGCACATGGCTATAGAAAATGCCATGGTTTGCATAGTGGGCTTTTGCTAGACTGTTAACTACAAAATCAGCTGTTTGAACCAACCAGTCATCCCACTGAAGCTATCTCCTCCCATGAAGACTTACAGACTTAGGAACCTATGGAACAGATGGACTTGGTCCAATATGGTCTCTAGGATTCAAAAATGACAAGTTATAGGTGTTGCTAGGTAAGTAGAGGGCTCAAATTAATAGACTATCTCATTGTACCTCCACTTTAATAAGCATTGTTTTCTTCTCCAAGGAGTATATTCCCCTAACAAGGTGTCCAAAGTACATGAGAAAAATCTCACCAACCTTGCTTCTGTAGATCATTCTGCCTATACTGCTTCCCAGACAGATTTGCTTGTCCTTTGTTTGACAATGTTTTGCTTCTTTTCATGAGATTTTCCTTATCTGACAGCATTTCCGTTATGTCCATAAGGTTTTCAGTTGATAATTCCTAAGAAGTGAACAATCTACTCTTCATTCCTAGTCTTTAATCTCTTCAGAAACATGTTCACTTGGGTGACCGTTCGGGATTGGGAATCTAAGGAACATAACTTCCAGAATCACAGTGACACATAGACCCTCACACTTTGACAAGCTGAGAGACTAGCTGTATATTCTTAGACATAAGCTTATTGCCATTGAGTCAATTGTGAAGCATGGAAACTCTCCTATACAGAGTAGAACTTCCCTTGTGAGTTTCTAAAGGTTTGAACACCTTAACACGGTAGATAGCTCCGTTTATCTTCCATGGAGTTGGTGGTTTCAAACTGGTGACACTGTGATTAGCTGCAGAAGGCATAACCACTATACCAACAAGATTCCCATACAGAATGTTTTCAATAAGTCTTCCTCCAAGCTTGATACTGCATTCTTCTTCATAGAATTCAACTTCTCCCAATAACTATTGGAGGATTAAACCCTGATATGTACCGTTTTAAAAGATTATTTTAAATTTTACAATCAGTATTTCCATGTCATTTGACCAATCCACAAGCTCAAAAAAAAAAAAAGAGCACAATGAAGTGTTTTAGAATTCTATTCTTCTCAAGGCTTCTTAGAGATTGCTATGAACCCAACAGTCTAATGTTTCTGCATAGTGAATAAACACAAGTAAGCATCTATCTGGTATCTTCTACTTTCATTCAAGAAACAGTTAACATCAGCAACTACATAATTGTTGTACACCCTCTTCTAAATCTGTTGTGAATTTGTAGCTTCCTGTCAATGTACTGTTGTAACAATTGCTGGATGATCTTCAACAACATTTTACTTGCATGTGATACTAATGCTATTGTTCAATAATTTGCACATCCTATTGGGTCACCTTTTTGGAATGTGTATAAGTGCAGATATTAATTATATATTTTTTATAATTTGTGCAGTCTGTGGAATCACTTTTCTTCGAAATGAGTACATGGCCAAATATTGTCTTCAACATTTCTTTTCAAAGATGAGTGACTGCTTTCAGAGCTTCATCAGCTTGTTTAAGCATTTCAGTTTATATTCTGGTAATTTCTGAGGCCTTGTTTTGGGCTAATGCCTTCAGTCCAGCTAGAAATTATTCCTTCGCTACTATTGGTTCTTGATCCTATGCTACCTCCTGAAATGGTGAAATGTCACAAATTCATCTTGGTATAGTCACTGTATATTTGTTCCATCTTCCTTCCATGCTTCTTGCATCATTCAATAATTTCCCCACATAGATTTTCAATAATGCAAGTAGAAGCTTGAATTTGTTTGAATTTCTTTATCTCTGAAATATGCTAGCTTTGTTCTTCTCTTTCGGTTTTCTAACTTTCAGTCTTTGCACATTTCTCTATAACATTTGACTTTGATTTCTTAAACTGCCCTTTACAATTTTATGTTCAGCTCTTTGACTTCATAATTTCTTCCATTTGCCTTAGTTACTCTATTATGAAGAAATGGCTTGATAATCTTTTTGTCATCCATTTTGATCTTTTCTTTAGGTTTTTCTTGTCATTTTATGACCTTTTTTATGAGTCTTTGATGCCCTCCCATAGTTCATCAAATCTTCTGTCAATGGTGTTAAATTTTTCAGATGCACTGGAAATTGAGGAGATATATATTCAAGATTGTATTTTTGTCTCTTTTGGATGTGTATTCATATTTTTCAACGTAAATTTATATATGAATTATTGTTGATTTATTTCACACTTATCTCCTGGCCAGACTTACACTGCTAATATTAAATTTTTCCATGATCTCTTTTTGCAGATGTATTATATCTGGAGAAGTTCATGTGTATAGGTGCTCTCTGTGTTGTCAAAACATATATGTTGTTTGTCTTACAAAATTCTATCATATGGTCTACACTTTCATTTCTGTGACCAAGGCCATATTTTTAAAATAAAGTACAACTACTTTGTTTCCAAGTTTTGCATTCCAATAATTATCAATACATTTTATTTACATATTTCATCAATTGTAGACTCAAGACTAGTAGAACTCTTTAATTTCTTCCTCACGATTTTCAAATCAATACATTTATAGATTAGATATACTCACTCTCAAGCACACAGCTATTTCAAGTCAGGTATATTTTATGGCAAGTTGTTTTGTCTGTTGGTAGTTAAATAAATTCCACTAAATATTGCGATTACATTTTTACTGTATGCTTTGTCTACTCTTTTTTACATTTGAACGAATTGTTGAAGAGTACTTAGGACATTAAAAATTATGTGCACCTTTGAAGCCCATCTTGATATAATATATATCTTTTTATTTGTGTGCTGAATTTTATAGCATTATGTTTTTCATGAAAGTTTACACAAGTTAGGTTCCGATTTGACAATTTGCACTCAGTGACATTGGTTACATTTTTAAAAACATGTCATCATTCTCTTTAATTGTGTTTTGGTTGCTCCATCTGTCATACACTAATATCCTTATTCCTTCATCATCTCATTTTTACTTTAAAGTAAATATGGGCTTTGCACCTCACATTTTTTAATAGTAGACTATCAATCTTATGGAGAGTATATATCTTCTTTTTGGTGAGTATTTTGTGTACAACTTTTCTATTTTGCTACAAGATGAGTTCAGCAGGTTATTTCACTTCAAGATTTAAACTGTGTCTCAGTATAATAGTCCCAGGGAATCCTCCAACTTCATTTGAAATGAATAGATGGGCCTATACAGACAAACTATTGTATTGAGTCAGGAATGTTTCCAAAATGTGAACTGTATTCTATATTTTTATGCTCTTCTCTCTGGGTTTATCTTTTCTGTCCTCAGACTGAATGGTTAGTGATGGTCAGGGACCATCTGTCCTTTCTCACTCATAAAGGTTTTCAGCCTTGGAAGATTTTATTCGCTGAGATTTGGGTTACCTTATTTTCCTTCTTCTCCTAATGAGTAGGGGTAGCAAGTTGCATAGTCGATGGTTTCTCACAAGCTTTAAAGACTCTAAATACTACTTCTCTAGGATGTATTACAAATTTGTAATCCTATATAGTGTCAATTCACTGAGTTATGTCATGAGCCTGAAAATGGACAGAGGAGCAAAAGCTGACAAGTAGAACAGTAATAGAAGTAAGAGTGGTAATTTGGGGATAAGAGCTCAGAGTGATGTCCCTCAAGCTCCTAGAGTCATGTTTTCTCCATCTCAGTGAGTTATGTAAGCTATTGTACACAGCTATTGTGTCAGAGGCCAAGAACTTGCACCATCTTGCAGACTACATCTCATCCTCTGGAATGTGTTTTCTAGAATGGTGGTTCTTGACCTTCCTAATGCTGCGACCCTTTATTACAGTACCTGGTGTTGTGTTGATCCCTCAACCATAAGATTATTTCTTTTGCTACTTCATAGCTGTGATTTTCCTGCTGTTTTGAATTGGGAGACCTTTGTGAAAGGGTCCTTTGACCCTCAAAGGGGTACTGACTCACAGGTTGAGAACCGCTGTTCTAGATCCTTTTGCATCTGACTTCATCTAGTAGGAACAGAGCAATCTTGCACAGAATTTCTTACAATCTCTCAGGATCATAAAAAGAAAGTTCAATGCCATTGAGTTGATGCCAATTTACAGCAACTGTATAGGCCTGGGTAAACTTCCCATGTGACTTTCCCAGACTGTGACTCTTTTTTTATTGTTATTGAGATCATTTTTATTGGGGACTCTTACAGCTCTCTTAACAGCCCAAACATCAATTTTAATGAACATATATTACCATAATTTTCTAAACATTTACTTTCTACTTGAGTCCTTGGTATCAGCTCCTCTTTTCTCTCCTTCTGCCACTTCTTGATAAATTATAAATTATTACCATTTTCACATATTACACCAAATGCCACTGTTTCCCTTCAAAAGTGTGTGTCCATTGTTTGTCCTCCTTGATCCTTGGGGGGAAGCAGTGTGGGGAGAGATTTTGTCTATCGTTGGTATAGCCTCCCATGGTCCCCTCCTCTCCTGATCTTCCCTATAGCCTCCTGGAATTGCTGCTCCCATTTCTGTTCCAGAGGGATTTATATGACCTTGTATTGGGTTGACTGGAGAAAAAATCATAGATACTCATATGTGTATAAAAAGAGCTTTATATAAATTGTAATTGTACAATAAGAAAATATCACAGCCAAGTCCAATCAAGTCCATAAAACTGATATTAACCCATATGTTCAGTATCAGTCTATAAAGTCCTCTTTAGATTTATGAAGCACATACAATGATGACAAATGCAAGTAGATCACAGGTCACTGGATGGGAAGTCTTCTGGATCCAGGGGTATTGTAAGGTATTGTCAGCACTGACAGGGTTCTCCATGTGGTTCCCCCAATGCAGGGCACTAGTTTAGTTCCATGTGTCTTGTCAGCTGCAATGTCTCTCAGAGGGTCAGCCTGTGTCTTGCCTCCAGCAAGCTATTTATCTCCTTAAGGTCTCTAAATGAGGTCATCAAGCTACAACCTGATTGACAGGCTAAACTCTACCCCTTCACGCCTAATCCTCTGACATTGACAGCAGAATATATAACCACCATACATGAGGATTCCGCTTGTCTTGAGCTCTTACCAATACCAGTGTACATGCTCCAGTCTAGCCAGAACTGAAAGGCAGGACTGGGCACATGATAGTTAGTGATAAGGAAGTATCAAAGAATCAGAGGAATACTGTGTATTTCATCAGTGCTATACTGCACTCTTGTAGACTCCTCCCTTTCTTTTGACCCTTCTGTGAGGTGATATCCTATTTTCTACAGGTGGGTTTAGAGTTCCTGCCAGACTGTAACTCTTTAAGAGTAGAAAACCTCCTCTTTATTTCTCTGAGCAACTGGTAGTTCCAAACAATGAGCTGGCCAATTAGTAACAAATATGACAACAGGTATTGTTCTCAGGCCAATGGGAACCCTGTCAAAGTCTCAGAACGCATGTATTGTAATTCACTGCCGTTGACTCCATGCTGACTCTAGAAAATCCTCTGTGGATTTCTGAGACCTCTTGTGATCAAATAGGCTAGTGTACTTCCTTCATATGGGCTTTGCTGCTTCTTTGCTAGAGGGCCACTTATTCACCTTCAAGTCTTTAAGATCTTTGGGCATCATCGGATTCCTCCTCTCTGTCTGCCTCTGCTTCCTTTTGTCTTCAGCGATCATGTCAGGAAGGTGTGCACATGATACCATAGAGTCATTGCAGACTCATAGTTGACCCTTTAGGACAGGGTAAACTTCATTTGTGGGTTTCTGATGCTGAATCTCTATCTTTTTTGTTTGTTTGCTTGTTTTTGTGGGATCACTGCCCTGGTGGGAGTAGGAAACCCAGCCTTGGTCCTGGAGAGCTGCTGCTGGATTTGACTGTCAACCCTGTGGGGCCGCAGTCTCACACACAACCACTAGGCCACCAGGGTTCATCTTTCTCTTTTTCCTTATTAAATCAATATTGGGGGCTCAAGCAACTCTTATCAAAATCTACACATACATCTGTTTCTCTCATTGTTCTCAAAACACTTGTGTTCTATTTGAGTATCTCATATCCATGCCTCATTCCCCCCCCCCACTTCTCCTCCCTGATGAATCCTTGATAATTTATAAATTTTTATCATTATAATATTATAATTATTATTATGCCATCTGACATCTCCCTTCATCTATTTCTCTGCTGATAGGTTTAGTATTAAGGAAACAGATGAGACTGGATCTCTGTATGGAAGTACAAAGCCTCATCCTCCACTGGGAGGTGGTTTTGAACCACTGACTTTGCAGTTAGCAGCCCAATAATCACAGTTCAAATGCAAACTCCATGATTCATCCCTTTTATTCACAGCCCATTATTTTATCTGCACCATAAAAATTAAGTTGTAACTTCAAAATCTATCCCAGTTGTGTTGACTTTTGGCTGTATGTTTCCTCATTTGTGCTTCCAGTACCATTTATTTCACCCAAATCTATCTATTTTTCTCCTAACAGTACACTCTGATTCTGTTCTTTTTCACAGGCAGATTTTGTTTCTACAAATAGCAGTAAAATTATCATTTGAAAATATAATCACATAATGTTTTTTTTTTTCAATTTTAACCTCACATCCTATCATTTTATGTGTTGCTTAGGTCATCATTTTTGCCTACAGCTACATTAAGTCAGACAAACATACATATTACTAGTTGTTCCTCTACTTTATTTAGTGATTATTATTTTTCCTCTGATATGTCAATCTCTGTTCAGGATGGCATTCTGTAATATCATTATCTAAAATGACAATCCAATTCCTTATTATTTTTTGTTACCTCTTTCATCTTTATTTTTCTTGAAATTCACATCACTGCTTGTACTTGCACATACTATTGTGCAAAAGGTTAGATAATATTCAGATCATTATGGCAGTCATAATCAGTTAATAGTTAATTTTTAGATTTTTTTTTTGGCATCACTGCCCTGGTGGGAGTAAGAAGTCCCGCCTTGCTCCTGGAGAGCTGCTGCTGGATTTGAACCATCAACCCTGTGGGCTGCAGTTCCGCACGCATCCACCAGGCCTCCAGGGCTCAGCCAATAGTTAAAATTGTACTACGTATTTTATTGGTTACATTTTTGGTCTCACAAGTAAATTCAATGAGAAAAGCATTTTTGCTTTGTACATCTCTATAGTCAGTTTGTCTGGTGCAATGTAAAGATTTAATACATTGTATAATACACTACCAGAACTCAATAAATAATTGCTGAATGAAATAGCAAAACAAATGAGGATGTCTAATTATGTCATAATTATGTCTAATTATGTCTAATGTCTAATTATTAGTCTAAGCTCTCTAAATGTTGTAATAATGTGCACTTTTGAAGAAAATAAAGATGAACAAAGAAATTAGATGTTTCTATGTGTGAATGAGAAAGACAATTTTGGCTGCAGTTCAGAGAAAGAGCTAGAAGAAAAGTGAATGTGAAGCATGGTCAGGTGAGAGGTTACACAGAACACCACCAAGAAGCATGAAGTATAATTGCTGGCATTCCTGATAATAGAGAAGAAGTACTATTAGAAGAGGAAACAGAACCTGCTTAAATATTTTGAAATATAAATCGCTATTTTATACTAAGGAAATAAGTCTTGTGGCAAAACTAATCACAGCAATACACCAGAACAAAACATTCATATTATATTAGAAGAGGACCAAAATTGAAGTCATTTGATATTAAATGATGCAACATATATTATTTGAGTAAGATATTTCAGGAAATTTTACAAGACACATAACAATAGAGTTATTTGCATGGACTTCTTAAAGAAATCTTCCTTATAGTGCTATGCATAATTACTTAAGGACTAAACTCACCTAAAAAGTAAAGATAAAATGCAATGATTCATGAAATATTTATAATTATTTGTGATTAAATTTGTTTTTAGAATGCACATCTAGTGTTCTGTTCTTATAAAGAAGGGAGGAAGCACTTACATCAATATCCCTGAAGATCAACAGGGTGTCTTGTTGGTGCAGCCCCTTTGCTCTGATTACTGAGAGAAAGGTTAATGCTTTGAGTTCACTCAGTGACAAAGCAGGAGAAATTACTTCTGATCTGCTTTTATAAATACGACAGTCGACAAAGTCTGAGAAGGCGGCTCCACTGTGTCACATAGGTTCTCAGAGTAGAGATAATCGCGACAGCACTCAACATAAAAACAGCTCAGCTACCTAAATGGGTCTCTTTTTATACAACATATTTTGCCATTAGCTTATAGGGAAAACTTACTCAAGGCGTGGCCTATCCAAATAAATACCCCCAAGTTCTCTTTATGATGTATCCTAGAGCAAAATGAAGTTGCTCATTATCTGTAAAGAGAATGGAAGGGGATGAGACAACCAACATTGGAAGAATTTGAAAACTTTGAAGAAACTGAATGCTTTGTTCTGCATCCATTTTTCTGATAGAGTCAAGATGGGATAACCATTGGAAGACTCACTCTGTATGGTTTGAAACGATCCAAGTAAACACAACCGAGAGGTTGAAAGGTGTTGAACACCAGCAGTGTATACTACTTTTTTAATCTGAATATTGTGGATGACTCAGAAATAGTATTATAAAATAGATTTTTTTATCCTGAGCTATAGTTTTTTGGTTTACATACTAATTTTATCTCTATATATGGTGAAAATGTAATGAAAATTTAATTTAAAACTGTCCACCTGCTTTTAATTTAGGAGTTTCTTTTGTAATATAAGGAGTTTATTATGAATATAGTAACATAAGGAGACATGAGAAAATATTTAATTTTGGATTAAATATGGAAGTGGTAAAAGGCAATTTTAGGTGCTACTAATATTCAATTCATGGTAGTTATTTAAATATCTCAATAAATCAGCAAAACCAATTTAGTCACTAATCATCCAAATGGCTGTCACATTGAATAATGAAAATTTTGTGCCTGTGTTACCGTTTTAGGGATTCAAATATAATCTGCTCATATATTTTTGTAAATTTCTAAAAATAAAGTGGTAGCTACATAATCTTGTGTATTCTTTTGGACATTAAGAGTGAACGAGTGTAGTCTAGTCTGTCAATTAGCTCACAAATGAAGATCCGTCCTGGTGGGCGTGACCTTCTCATGAGAATTCTGGAAACTTCTCTTTCCTTCTGGAAACTGCTCGCTCTCTCTCTCTCTCTCTCTCTCTCTCTCTCTCTCTCTCTCTATCTATCTTTCTGCCTTCATCTTCCTGTGGAACTACCCTGAGATCTGAGTGAGCCACACGCAGCCCTGTAATAATTCCACAGCCCTTCAATATACGAGACTTTTCACCTACTGACCTGCAATCTTCCTACATTTCGCACTATTGCATATGCTGCAAAAGTCTGAAGAAAGATGTATGAACTAGTATTGGATATATGGGCTAATACTGGAATCATGGACAAGATCTGGACTGGGATGGGACACTTTCTAAATATACAATAACTCATAGATATAATGCTCTTTCATGTATATGAGTGTGTGTGTGTGTTTCTGAAATTTGTTTCTTTACTCAACCTGGACTAACACAAATAATGTACATTATTTTCATAGGTTAAGCAGTCCATGCACATGCCATTTCAAAATGCTAATGAATAAGAGATTTTGTCAGGAAGTATTAGAAACTGAATGCCCTTCTCAAGTTTAAACCAGATTTAAGTTTTTTCTCCATGTGGATAGTAAAAACCATTCATCAGTTATTGGTGTTGATCAGTTATTTATGAAACAAAGTATACTTTGCAACTCTGGGTGAAGGTTTAGCTTTGTTTTTTATGAAAAGTCCAATTTTTATTAATCTTATTAATTATTTTCAATCATAAGGGAGTCTTGAATAACAGGAGATTAAAAAGACTGTTTTCATTTCCTTCCCACAATAGTTTTGATGCATATACCACACCACAAAAGAATAGACTTTTCTTGCTTGTGAAAGAACGATAATTTACTAAATTCTTAGAATAGCATATTAAATATTATGCAGTGACTTTTCCTCTCATAATAATTGTTCACCCATATAATTTTATTTTGGTTGAATTTTGGAATAAATGAAACATAACTTCGATAAAAATCTTGACTACCACATATATTTTTGTATAAGCTGCATTTTTCAGCACATTTTTATGAAATTAGGTGTCTCAGCTGATAATCAGGTTGGCTTATACTCAAGTATATGTGGTAAATATAAATAGAGTATATAAATTGGGTAGAGTTGTAAAAGAAAAGCATACATTTTATTATGAATATTTTACTCATTTATGAAATTGGATGAACCCCCATTTTTAAATTTTGAATTAGAATATTACAAGATGGATATTTATAAAAGTGACATTTGAAGCGTCTTAAAAATAGAAAAATTTTGAAGGACTATTGTTTTCTAAAATAGTACATTTATATCAAACTTTAAAAGTTTATATACTGAATTCCTATGGAACATTTGTATATATCTCAGCATATATCTACCCAAGTTCAATGTACCAAGGAAAAAATAATTCCAAATAGTTTATACACACACAAAAAAATAATTCCATATACAGTGTAGTCTCTATAGGTGTGTTTATGTGTAACAAAGTTCTTTAGCTTTATGATAAAAATATATAGCACTGTATTTGCTGAGCTTAGCTTATTTGCACTGCTTTTCTATGAAAGCTAGCTTCACCATATAAGATGATGCGTCCTATATGTCCTACTTAATTTACAAGTAGATAGCATGAAGAGCTCCCCTTCTTACTGGCCTGGGTCCCATATCTTTTACATGAATTTTTGGTTGTTGAGCCAATGACCTCTGATCCTGGAAACTATAAATTTTCTTCTATATTGTCTGTCAACCCTGGGAACCATCAGATCTTGGTTGAATAAATGTACAGGCTGTACCGAAATGTTCAAGCTGATGACAGTTTCAAGATTCAATTTCAATTAATGATGAATAACACTAGGAATAGTAGGTTCTGGCCATAACTGCTCAACAGAGCACTCATCTACCTACTAACTCTACGACAGTGAGTTAGGCCCAGTGAAACTTTTCAAGGGAGATAGGCCAGTCTATCTTTAAAGACTACGTGGGATTGGACAAGACACATTTTTATTAATAGTAAAACACTTGGGCTGAGCCCCGGTGGTGTAAGTGGTTGAGTGTGGGACAGCGGTCTGCGGGCTTGGCAGTTCAAATCCAACTGCAGCTCTCAGGAGCAGCGCTTGGTAGCTCCCATGACCACCAAAGGCAGTGATGCCCCCCCAAAACAAAACAAACCAAAAAAAATACTTATATACAATTATGCTTATAAAGGACTTTTATATTGACCGAATTATAAACCCACCTCATTCTGAAATGGTGGAAATATATATTAATTATTAAAATTTATTAGAACCATTTTATTCATTGCCTGCATTAAAAATAGGTTGTTGTTCCTGTTGTTGTAGGATATCGTTGAGTCATTCTGAGTTATGCTGATGCCAAGTGGCAAAATAGAACAGTCAGATAGAATTTCATTGGCTGCAACCTTTTTTTTTGTTTTTTTGGGGGGCAATCACTGCTTCCAGTGGTGGGAGGAGGAGGGCCAGCCCAACTGCTGGAAATGAACCTCCATCCCAGTGGTCCGCAGTCCCGCACACAACCTCTACACCACTAGGGCTCAGCCCTGGCTGCAACCTTTAAGGAGGCACATTGATAGGCCATGAGTGTTACTTCACTCTTGAACTCTATTGATTCCAAATTCCTGTTCAAACACTGAAAAGTTTGGTAATTGAACACATTTTCCCATAATGAATCATGGAAAAGAAATAATTAGTTCTGAAACCCCAAAGTAACATTTATAAATTAATTTTTCCAAGACTTTAAATCATTATGGAGGCTTTACGCTTCTTGCATATCACTATCCCAGATATGCTATCATCATTGTGTTGCTTCTAATGTATCCAAATGAACCCTAGCTTCTCAACACTTTCATAATCTGAGTTCCTTGTTCCATGGTTAACTATTTTCTATCTTTTACTATATTAACTGCTTTATTCTTTTATTTTTCCAAAAAAGTTGATGAAATTGATTTATCCATATTGTATTCAACCGCCAGACCAGACAAGTGACAATCTGATTCAAATTTCCAATGATTTCTTTCTTCAACTCTATTTGGGTCTCAACAGGTTTCCTCTGA
This sequence comes from Nesogale talazaci, assembly GCA_004026705.1. Lineage (NCBI taxonomy): Eukaryota > Metazoa > Chordata > Mammalia > Afrosoricida > Tenrecidae > Nesogale > Nesogale talazaci. The sequence continues at coordinate 55,897 of PVJH01003266.1, forward strand.
GCTTTACTGCTATTTTCACTAATTTTTTGAAGGCCTGGTTATGATAGTTTACACAAATAAAACAAAAAGGAAGCTCAATTAATAAGGTTTTCATGCACTAACAAAACCACTCTATGTTGTGTAAGCTAGAATAGCAATCAGACTGAAGGGTGACGTCTTTGTATCATGGAAGGTGTGATCTATGAGGCATTCCAAGTTGGAATTTTAGTTTGACTGTGTTACAATGTTACAAACACCTAGCAGATTATTTTTAAAACGTTGCTGCTTGAGTAATGGAAAGTTCTAACTTGGAACCATTTGACAATGGAGGTAGCACTGCATTAATTTTCTTAAGGAGATGATAGTTGTGTTTGTATGTTAGTGAGTTTGGATTAGGGTGAGACACCGCACCCTTACACAGGTCCTATGGGGAGAGTTAGACAGCGCTGCAGTGTCTTTGAAGAGATCAAAAGGAGAAGAGAGAAACGAGACTGGGTACCACCAAAAAGAAGTGTTAGGAACAATGTTTTTCCTTTTGACCCAAGGTGTCTGTTCTAAGAACTGCCTGGAAGTAGGAAGCAGAAAGCTGTAAAATGTGACATGACCCAGGAAAGCAAGAAGTAGTAGCAGAGATTAAGCCATGCGCTTGGTGAGCAACAGGAGATGGCCCAGATACTTAGAGTAACAGAGCCAGTGAGTTTATCACCTTCCAGCAGGAGCCTTGCTGATCCAGTGCCTTCGGTACTCTTCAGTGCAGTTAGAGAGCTTTGTCACCCTAAGGAGTCCAGGATCAAGGGACAGAGGGGTCTTAACACCAGGGCTTAGAGACTATATTGACTAACAGTGCTATCCTTGAGTTGTCCTTACAACCTCTTCTACCAAAATATAAGGAGAATTTCCAGGAATTCTCTATCCATAGATGCAGGAGCCAGGGCTTCCCCAAAGGTCGACCAAGAAAGAAAGCCTTTCCTGCATACTTGTATCCTCTTTTAGGACTACCATCCTCATGAAATGTGAAATGTGAGACAAAGCATTTGCCGCCCATTTATGGTAACTCTGCAACAGCAGCACTGATAACTAAAACAACAGCTATTGCTGAATTGTTCTGGACAAGATTAGATAAGGCATACTTAAACCATAAAATCCTTTAGGAGACTACAACAGGCAAACTGCTGGCAAACAGAGAAATCAGAAAATAACAATAGAGGTTTAAAATTGCTTTGCTGACATTTTTATAATATCAACATGAAAACATTTCTTGGTTTTAAGTCAAATGTCTTATGCTTTCCTTCAGAAAAATAGTTCCCTAAATATGACAGATGCATGTAGAAAAGTTAAAAATATATATTCATTCCAAAGGCCTCTCTCATAATGGGGAAAGCAATTTTTTGGAGGGGGCATTACTGCCTTCTCGTGGGAGTGGGAGGCCCAGCCTTGTCCTAGAGAGTTGTTGCTGGATTTGAACCGTCAAGCCAGTGGGCCACAGTCCCACACTCAACCACTACACCATCGGGGCTCAGCTCAAAAGCAATTTTTTTTTAACCAATAACATAGTTTAGTATCTAGGATTTATCATTTTGCAACCATATTTAAAACACCAGGGACAAAAAAATGCATGCATGTATATATGTATGTGTATATATATATATATATATATGTGTGTGTGTGTGTTTGTGTGTGTGTTTTAATAGAAGAATTATAGATTTTATGGACTTAGATACATGAAAGAAACTCTACTCAGTGAAACTTTTATTATCTTACATAGAAAAAAGAACAATATAATGAAATAAGTCCATATTTAAATAATAGTAATTGAATAAATTTTCTATGCAATAGTAATTAAAGACATCATAAACTCCTAAAATAACTTTTAGTCTCAGAAACTTTAGCAAGCATGTGAGATTTGAGGGATTCAGATATTCTTTACAAAATACAATACAACACAGCTTTTGTAACTATGAATACTAGTTATTCTCACTATGGAAAAGTGAATTAAGAATAAAATAATTAATGTGATTGCTACCAAATATAGACAAAGCATATTCATTGCAAGATAATCTGATTAATAAAATGCTATTGTGTTTTAAATGAACATTTAAAAAGAAGCATTTGGCCTCCACAAAATACAAAGTCCAAATCTGCTGCCATCGAGTCAATACTGACTCATAGCAATGTCTTCTGGGTTTCTGAGACTGTTACTATTTAAAGCTCAGTCTGTTTCCTTCAGAGCTGAGGTGATTTTGAACTGTAAACCAAGTGGATTGCTGCACAGTGCAAAACAACTATGCCACCAGGGCTCCCCACCAAATAATACACATAAAATATGCCATTACCTATGGAGGTGATGATGGATTATAATCTTTATAATGTGTTTTCCAATGCATATAACATATTCATGTGTTAGTATGGTCATAATTAATGATCTTAGATAGTATTTCTAAGTCATCTCGATTTTTCTTTTAAGATGGTACTATTGGTATGGCAAAATTAATGGTATTTTTCTACTAATGAACTGTAATCCATAGTGCAGGTTGCAGTCTTTAATCTTCATCAGCAAGTGCTTCAAATCCTTACTTTTAGCAAGTATAGTCGTGTCACCTTTGTCTTCAATGTTCATGCCCCATTATTCATATAATTAAACTTATCTAAGTATGGTGACAGATGCACACTTTTTTTTTAATATCAAACCATTAAATATACCCTTTGTTTTATTTGTACAACTGCCTCTTGAGCCATATATAGTTTCTTCATGAGCACATTAAGAACATAAAGTGTTCTGGAATTCCCATATTAGCATAGTCAACAAACACAAATAAACAGCTTTCTCTTCTTTTAGTCATGGCCCATATGATATCAGCAATGATATTCCTTGTTCCACGCTTTCTTCTGAAACCAGCATGGACTTCTGGCAGTGTCCTGTGGAAAGCGTTGTTACACAACCTTGAACAAAATTTTACAAGTCACAGCACTGATGGTTTTCTACAATTTGGGCATATTGGAGGGTCATCTTTCTTTGGAATGGGTCAAAGCATCTTTCTATTCTAATCTGTTGGCCAAGTCTTAAAAATTTCCTGGCATTAACAAGTGAGTGCTTTGTCAGATACATTTTCAATTGATATGCCACCAATTTCTGGAGCTTTATTTTTGGCTAATGACTCAGTACATCTCTAACTTCTTTACATTGATTCTTCTTGTTCATATGCTACCCATTGGTTGAATGTACACTAGTTCTTTTTGATATAGTGACTCTCTATATTCTTTTCATCTTGCTTTGTTTTCCTGCTGTGGATTGAGCCAGGGATGTCTAGTCTGGACAGTAGTTGTTGACAGGCAGTAGTTGGCAACAAGACTCAAAAGCATCCTTTTTGGTCAGCAAAAAAAGGGAAAGTCTCTAGAAGACAGGCTGACCTCCTGGCTCCAATAATGGATATATAAATGAGTGGGGGAGCTGCACAAGTATGAAGACAAAAACATATCACTTTCATATGGAATGGAAGATTTTGACACTACAAGGCGACATTAAGGTGAAGTCCAGAGAGAATTAGCAGTTTTGGAACTTACTCGCAGAGGGAAAGTACCCAAACACAAGAAAATGTGCTACCTCCTTGACTGCACTATTTGGCTCTACTTATTGATGTGAGTCAGCCTTTACCCACATCATGATCATTAAGTCCCAGTACCATTCCACCATGACTGATCATTTGGAAGTGTGCCTGAGGCTGACTGTCAGCAGCTACTGTCTGGACTATTCCATTCAGTGCATGTCATCAGAGTCAACTCAGGTAATGAAAAATAATGTAAAAATTATTTGTGTTGTGTTATGCCACATGAATTCATGTAGTGATGCAAGGTACATAAACATAAAATGTACATGTAAAGAATTCTCAATGCATTTATAACTAAATAAATATAGTGCATGTTTTGCAATTTTGTAGTTGGTAGAGCATTTTGACTTGATCATTTTATAAGTAGCTTGCATGCTGAAAACATTAGTACCCTGGTATAACCATTCTTGTAGAACTATTTACATAATCATTTAAAATGGAAGCAATGGGAATCCACTATGAAATTTTAGCTAAAGCATAACAAAATTAAAAACAGACAAAGAACTCTGCAGCAGCAGTTCTCAACCTGTGAGTCGCCACCCCTTTGGGGGTCCAACAATCCTTCAAAGAGAGTCGCCTATCTCCATGCAGATCCGACCACATGTAGATACACCCACATATTAGTTTCTAGTGTGAAGACTTGTTATCCATTCTACACCATGCTTCAAGACATAATTTCTGTTTATTTGTAATTAGAAATAAAGATTTTACAATAAATGATTTACATATTGTTATTATGATTAATCACTATGCTTTTAATTATGTTCCATTTGTAACCATGAAAACATATCCTGCATTTCAGATATTTACAGGATGATTCATAAAAGTACAAAATTCCATTTATGAATTAGCAACAAAAATAATTTTATGGTTGGGTGTCACCACAGCATGAGGAACCGTCTTAAAGGTTCTCAGCACTAGGAAGGTTGAGAACCTGTGCTCTAAAGGACAATCCATTCTGTCAATACGTGGTCGCGATTTGTAATGGACTTGACAGATAGAGGTTTTGGTTTTTTTTTATCCTTTATTTAGGTTGAGTTTTTAAGGGGAACCCAGATCACCAAGTATATTTGGATTGTATGGCACCTGTATGTAATGAAGATAAACAGAAAGCGCTAGAACAAAACACTTGGACACAATTTAGGAGATATAAGGAGGAAATAACTTTAATTCAGAAGATGGAAAATAGGTCATGTGCAGTGGCTCTTCCATGCGTATGTTGTGATTGGTGTTAGGTGCCATGGCACTGATTTTGACCCGAGCGACCTGAGGCACAGCCCAACAAAACACTGCCCAATCCGGCATCATCCTCTCAGGAGCTCCTATGCTTGAGCTCACGGGTGCAACCAGTGTGTCAGGATCTCAATCTGTCCTTTAGTAAGTTACAATCTTTTCCATTTATTTCTAGGAAAACTCCAGGCAGCAACCTCCTTCCCCGTGGTCTGTCTCTAATCCGCTGATGTTGCACTAGGAGCGTTTCGCAATCTGCGTGTACTTTACACCCTCGCTGCTCTCACCCCGCGCTCTGCCATGCTCTCTCCCTGGCTCGGATTGTTCCTCATTCTACGAGTCTCCATCTGTTCCCTTGTGTGGTGGCAACGCGGCCCTGTCTATCTGTTCCTTTCCTTCTGCCACGCTCCGAGTTCTTGCTGCCTCTTTAAGCTGTGTTTTAAACATGTAACACAGTTGATTGGAAACTGAAGAAATGCCTAGTACTTGTTTGGATTCTTTATAGAGAACAGTTCGTCTTGCCAGAGATTAAATTGTGTTCTCAACTGAGTCACAGACATTTTTTGCAATATGTCTCAAGTACCCAAAATGGGAAATACAAGAAAACTGCTGCTTTTATTTAGTCCTGTGAGGTAAAGCCAGCTGGTAGAGATAAGCACTAACATAAATCTTATTTGAATTTTCCCAACCTATGACAGGAAAATTCTTTATTGCTTTTTTATGCATTCATGGGTGATGTGTGCAAACATCAATGGCTTTTGATTACAAAGGCCAAGCCTAACAGTTGCTGATGGTGATTTTTTAAAAGAGGCATGTCTTTTTTAGTATTAATTGTATTTTATTATAGTGCATGGCCATTGAAGAAGATATTTTTTGTTCAGTGACATCTGTTCATCATATTTTTCATTCATTGCTCTGATAGTCTATCAAATTATAAAGTATTGTTTAATAAAACTCAGTATTTCATATGCTACTGAGTCATACTTCTTGCTTGCTCCTACCCACCACTGGTAAGAAAAATTAACTTCGTTCGCCAACCTAGTTGACACATGGCATACTCATATAAATTGTATCATATAATATTTTTTTCTCTTCTGACTATTCTTTCTATCAGGATAATGTTTTCAAGATCTTAACCCATATACACTAGGTATACAAATTTGGGGTAAATAAATAAGCAGCCCTTAATTGGTGCTTGTTGATGCTTGAATTATGCAATCTATTTTTTCAAAATGCCTGTCATTGCTAGATTCCACCTATATTTGAAAAAATATGATTCTCTTTAATTGCTAAGTAACTTGAATGATAGAGTTTTCTGTTTGGCTGTTATTGAAATCATTTGAATTGTCAATATTCTTCCAATATTTGTACAGATAAAGACACATTTTAATAAGTAGATCTATTCCTCATTCTTAACTTTATCAGAACAGAATATCTGATCCTCATATACTTTTCTATTTTCCTTGATCTTCTGAGTAATTTTTCTCCTTTCCTTTTGGCAATACACTCTTGACCCATGATTAATAAAGTGTTTTTTGTTTCAATGAATATACCAGATTCTTCCTTTGTATACTTAATTTTATCTGAAACTTGATCTTCACCTGAAAATACTGCTTTTTGTACCACTCTCCAGTCACAAATGTAATTCTCTCCATCTATATAAATCATATTATGCCCAGATTGGTTTGGCATGCTCCATTTCATATGCCCCACTGTCAAATTACTTCATTTAGTTCTTCTATCTATAATATTCATGAGACCACAATAAGTGCACATCAGTTGGGTGGTTCTCTATGGCAGGACTTGTTGAATTTTCCCATGCCACTGACTATGAAGTGAGATACCTCAGCAAGCAGAATGGAGAATTCATGACTGTTAAAAAAAAATCCAAGGACCTCTAGCAGAAGACTTCCAAGTTCCCTGTGTGGAGAGGTGGCCAAATTAGAGACAATAAAATGGAATACCATGTCTTCTAGCCAACAGGACGAGGAAAGTAAGCATCTTTGGAAGGAGGCTGCCTTTCAAAGTGAAGTGGGCTGTAAGCATTTTCAGAACTAAAATAATTTGTAACACTTGCTCAAGGAGCGCAGAGGCTAAAAGGTCATGAGGCTATGAGACGGAGGGCGAGAAATAGAAACATAGCTGCTGGTGCCACTGAAAAGAGATGTTGTGCACAAAAGAACTACATATTTAAAACTTTCTGCATTTGAGAACTGTCCTAATAAACCCCCAAACTTGTCAGTATTGTGTCTGAGTTATGAGTGTCCATAGCAGTAGATAGACAAACCCAGCAGAGAAGCAGTACTACTGGGACAGTTGCTATCAAAATATAACACAAAATTTTGGAGGGTGAAGGCAGGTTAAACTTCTGCCTCATCAGGGTCATCTTTCCCTTGGTGCAGGTGAGGGACATCAAACATTTCTCTCTTTCCCGTTCCTCAGTCATGCCATTGTCATCCTGTCCTAATTAAAATTCTCACTTCTTTATGCATCCTTAAACTTGATTACACAACTTTCACTTTTACTTAATCCTTCAAAATGCTTTCTAATTTCTTCATTCTTTAGAAAAATTGATATATGGCTAAAAATCTTTATTTCCATGAAAAATCTATCATTTTAAGTGACTGAAAAATCTACAGGAAAAATTATATATAATGCAAGGCACTCCATGGTAATATGCAGACTAAGATTTATCTCTGCTATATCTTAACTTTCCACATGAAAAAAAATAGCATGAATTCAGTAAGTTCTCTTTCATCAACTTAGGGTTCTATTTTTTCCACAATTTTGTTCTGAACCAGCTTCCTAGAACTGTTCCACAAATGCACACACATCCCTAATTCATCACCTTCTGTATTAACAGTTCTTCCAAAAAGCTGGTCATGTTGCCATTAATCCTCATATCAAATTCTAAAGACACTTGTCTTTTTCACTAATTCACATAATAGCAACACCATTCACTAATTCAGATAATTTCCTGCGGGTGGGGGATGGGGCATGACAACAACTTATATTTCCTAATATGGCTAAGAGGCATTTCGAAGAAGAAAAACATATTCAGAAGAAACACAATTGTACACAAATGTACAATTATAAATTGTCAAAAGTTGCAATTGAGCCTTAAATTCCACTAAGCAATTCAATATCTCTGAATGATTCATTTTTCACTTTATCTCTTCAGTATTTTAAACACCTCAAACTATCATCAAACCTACACAAGTCCGTCTGGTTCTTATTTTCAAAAACATAAACATATACCATATTACAAGGAAAAAGAACAAAAATATTGGGAATCACATCACGAGGAATTTCATTCCATGTATGTAGATTGTTTGGGCTTTTTGAATGCCAACCCATGTTCATTCCATATTGAAAAACAATTATGAGTGAAATATTTTCTATGAATGAAAACTGGGAATATAAAAATAATTTGAAATGCTTCTGAAATCTAGGAAGTTCAAAATAACCAGGACAATGTGTCTAGTTGACTTTCTTATTATAAATCAATATTCTATCATTAATTTATCATATAAATCATTGGTGTTAGCAATTTTGCATACATTGGGCAAGTCTTTCCTAGTATGTAACATTAAAAATATGCACCATGATGCAATGTTGCCATTTTTCTCCTATCCAGAACGAAATTCATTGGTGAAGAAGGACGCCGAGGGAAATATTCCATTTCTTCGCTTGCCACTGCTGGGAAACAGACCCCGAAGCTGTTCTAAGCACAGCCTGTTACAAATGACAGAAGCATTCCTTTCTTTCAAATGCCCTCATCACTGTAGCTCCCTTCTCATCAGTGATTGTTTGGGGAAGGTGAATAACTGAGCAGGGCTATGTTGTAAAATTTAATTGTTCTGAAATTAGAACTAAGATTTAATATGTGTTGAAAGCCCTTGTCTGTTTTAATTTTAATATAATTTAAAATTTTAAAGTGTACCGTACCTTGGTAGTTAACACCTATCCCATATCATTCCATAGTCAATCCAGTCAAACATGATTTTAACATAGCTTCTATAATCAGTCTCTGAACATACTTTCCTTCTTGGACTTCTTAAAATCACCCACTTTTTTTCCCTCCCCTCTGTAACCCCCCCCCCAAAAAAAAAACTCTTGCTAAATGCTCTTTCTCTCTAGGTTCAACATCCCTCAGTTTCATTTACCAAAAAACAGAGAAACCAATAACACAGCCTTCAGTGGAGGCTCACCTACGACACACCTTAATATAAATATGCATAAGCAGAATATAACAGGGTGGCCATCACTGAATTTCCAGAATAATATATAGCTTAATAGATCATAGAGGGTGTTGATATAGCCGGACCTTGTATGTCAGCCATCGGACAGTACAAAGCTCTCGGTTCAGATGTCTTCGGCTTCTTGAACATGTGTTTTCAGCTGAAGTCCTCAGGATACAAGTGTTGCTGAGTTAGGGTTCAATTCAAGCATGGGGTCTCAGGTGAGAATTCTGAAACTCCTGGAATCCTCCTGCGAGGCAGGAGACACTCTCTCTGCTTGACTTCCTGTGAGACATCCCTGAGAAGTCACCACATGGACCTACCCTGAGGTAGTCTTGGGAACTGAAGGAACCACATGGAGAGCCCTGCCAAAGCTGAGATGCATACATCGCCACTGACTTTGAACCCACTGGCCTCTGGTCTTCCTGCATCTAGCATCACCACATATATCCTGTGAGTCTGAAGAGGACTTCATATACTAGTATTGGACATATGGCCTAATATTGGACTTATAGACTTGACCTGGAATGGCCTGGGATGTTTTCTCAATATTCAACTGCTCTTGGATATAAACCTTTTTTTCTTATACATAAATATGTGTCCATGAATTTGTTTCTCACATCTACCCAGACTAACACAGGTTTCTATCTCACTATACTCTCTCCAACATTTGTTTTACTCAGTTTTTGCTTTTTTCTTTTAATTTGGGCTATAGTAATGGGCATTAGAGTATTTCATGGTGTTTTGATTTGCATTTCCCAGATGACTAGTGACCAGGGGCACTTCCTCATGTGCTTATTAGCCATTCAGGTGTCATCCATTGTGAATCTTTTCTGGTTTTAGACTTGTTATATACTGTAGATGTTAGTGATGTTTTCTTTATCTTTTATGTAGCTACCAACTATGTTTTCCCAATCTGTGGGTTACCTTTTTATGCTTTTAATAAAGTCTTTTAATGTTCACCATGTTTTATTTTTAAGAGATCGCTCTAAAATTGATGTGGTGTTAACTGTATAATGTCCTTTGATATGATAGAACGATTGAACTGCTGAGTTGTATGATATGTAAATTATATGTCAAAGTATTAGGAAAGAAAGAGGAAAAGACCCTCATTACTTATTTAAATTCCTGCAATCATTAAATTATATATGCAATAGAAGAGGGTTAGGAACAGTTTACTCTCTGTTCTAGATGAATGAAAGTTTCATAATCTCCACTAGTGAATCTTCATAATAATCTTCATAATATGTCACTAATGAATGATGTTTTCTTTACCATACACTTATGAGAGTGGTCCCATTTCTTCAATAATGGGTCCTCTCTCACTGTCATAAAATCCATGACAATTCAGAGCAAGCATACAGGAGAAAGTGGAACATTCCTGTGTGTTGCTGAGACTGTCACTTTTTACAGGAGTCAGAAGCTTCACCATTCTCCTGCAGGGTGGCTGGGGGTGGTGGGGGCAAGGGGGGACAGGGTTTCACCTGCTAACCTTATAATGAGCAGTGGGATATGAAATTGCTACCCTACCAGGGCACCTGCTCAAAATATGTAGAAATTAATAATATAAAATACAAGGCACAGAGTCATTTTGATATTACACATCAGATTATGTAAAAAAAAACTACGGACAATTTAGAAGAATAGGAAAGTCTTTGGTATTGTCCATAAATGCACCAAACCAAAGCATGCAGTTTTTCATTAAGCTAACAGAATTGGGAAAGTCTCTGAAAGTTTGAATGCCTTAATTTTCCTTCTTTTTATAATGAGGGTGATTATGATCATTGAGTACAAGAATGTAGGAACAAGGAAAGCATCAAAATTATTATATTGTCGGTGAGTATAAATCAGGTCACATTAAATTTCTCCAAACCATATTTTCCCCTGCTAGGTATCGCCATTTTAGTTTGTTAATACAATGCATATAGTTCAACTTAATGAGATTTTACCTACAAGAATGACATGAAGATATCAGAATTCAGTTAACCACTCATGTGAAGAAAACATGTGCTAAAGGAAATTTTCATTAAGGTTTGGTATAGAAGTTTTAGAAAATGTATGTAGTATATTTTAAGTACCTGCTAACACTACTTGTATGAAACATAAGTATTCTCACAGTGACCTATATCGCATGGAATTTCAAAAAGAAAACTGACTGAAGAGTGACTCTAAAGATTTGGGTTTTAATAAAACCCAATAATAATATATGGTATCAGGGAAATTCCACTATTTCCATGAAACATAAACTACATGAGTCAAATACTTTGCCTTAAAGTCAATTCCAAGTCAAAGGAACCCTGCAAGATAAAGTAGAGTGTTTCTTTGGGTTTCTGAGACTCTACATTTGTGTGGGAGCTAACAGAAAGAGCAACAACAACAACAACAACAACAACAACAGCATCAACAACAAAAACACTCCAGAGAGTCAATTCTGACTGACAATGTCCCCTGAATAGTTCTGAGGCTGTAATTGTTTACAGGAATAGAAAGTCCAGTCTTTCTCTCTAAGAGCAGATGACAGCTTCAAACTGTCAACCACATGGATTGAAGCGCAAGGCTGCACTGAGCGATTTCCGCAGCAATCCACTGAGCAGCCTGGGCTCCTACGAGAGTCTCATATTTCTTCCTTGAAGCAGCTTATAAGCCTAATCATCTCGCACTGCAATTATGAGCTCAATATATACCTCATTGTCTCTTCAATTTCCTTTATTTCCTTTTCTTTGTCCATGTACAAATTGTCTACTTGCCAAGTGAACAAACTGAATTAAATGAGGTTTCAGATTCTTTCCATGATCTCTTTCTATATTTTTGTCTCTTTAGTATTTTGTCAAATTCAGAATATAACGTGACTAATATTTGCTTTCTCTGGATCCACCTTGGACACAACTTTGAAGAGATGACAATGTGCACTGAAAGAATGAATAAAGGGACACCTGAAGGAGAGAGATAAAGGTACAAAATACTGTTTTAAATTTTTGGTTTATTTTTTTACATAATATTTATTTCCAGATGAACAACTATAAATATAGGTTTATCCCCAGTTTTATTTAAATAATTTGCATAATAGTGATATGCAGTTTTGCAAATGATCTCAAAATCTAAATATCAGAAGGATGTCCTCATCTCATTTAGTTTCGTAGAAAGCCATTTTGTTTATGTATCTTCCTCTATCCCTACATTAATTCACTGAGAATATTGGGCAATCATGGTCTGCAAGTATTTGTGTAGTAGTGTGGGTGCATGTATATGTTTATCTTAGTTGCTTCTTTTCTAAAATAACCTGAATAAGTAACGGGACTGCATAAAGCAAAAGGCATTGCAACTCTATGATTTACACTCTTTTTAAAAAATGTATCTTTTTATTGGGCGCTCATACATCAATTTCCATCATACTTAGTTCAATACATAGCTACACACACTGTGCCAAGCACCCTCACCTGGCCATCATCAACATTCTCCCAACATCTCCCCCTCCACTTGATATGAGTCCCCCCTCCTCTCCCCTCTGACCTTCCCCCTTTCCCCCAGTCCTCACCACTCTGAAATCATCACTGTTTCGTCATATCTTCCACAGCCCGACATTTCCCCCTGCCCACTCCTCCCTACATCAGCCCTCCAGATAGGAGACAGTCTGCAGAACCCCATAGCTGCCTTCTTCCCTCCACCCCACCCTCCCTCCACCCATCCAGAAACTTCACTCCCACCACAGACCCTGAGGGGTCCCTCCACCCTGAGTTCCCTGCGTTTCCAGCTCCCATCTCTGTCAGTGCACCTCCTCCAGTCCAACTGGAGCTGCAGGGCAGTGTTGGGGCTGTGATGGTTGGAGGGAGGAAAGCTTCAGGAACTAGAGAAAAGTTTTATGCTTCATTGCCATCTCACTGCCCATTGACTGGCCCATCTCCTCCCCGTGACTCCCCTGCAAGGGGGTGTCCAGCTGGCCACAATTGGGCCCTGGGTCCCCACTCTACTCTCCCCCTCATTCTTACTGATTTAATTCTTGTTCTTTTGTTTGATGCCTGTTTGCTCCCTTCGACCCCTCCTGATCACACAGGTTGGTATGCTTCTTCAATGTGGGCTTTGCTATTTCTGCACTGGATGGCCACTTGTTCACCTTCTAGCCTTTAAAATTCCAAATACTTTATTGTTTGGTGCCTGGGCACCATCAGTTTCCTAGGCTTTGTCTGCCTCTGCACCCTTTTGTCCTCAGCGATCATGTCAGGAGGGTGGGCCCTTAATGGCATGCTTTTTGTTCTTTGATGCCTGTTAGCCTGGTTCTTTCCACTCCTCATGGTCTCACAGGCTGGGATTTAATTCTTTCTTATAATTTTGTGATTTCATGGTAGAGGTTCACTGTATGCTATGAGAGCAACCCTATTGGGTTAATGATATAAAGTAAATGTAATGCTCGTTGTCAGCTGCTTTATTTATTATATGCTTTGCTTTTACTTCAGTTAATATTTTCACAGTTCTGCACAATAAACTTAAAAGTAAATTTCAAAATCCTTCTTGGAGATCTATTGTCACCTGGTTACTACATTGGACTAAAGCATAAGAACAATTATCAGAATGGTCCAGGACCAGGCAGCGTTTCCTTCTGCAGTGCCTAAGGTCACTATGCATCAGATCCAACCCAATGTCTCCTAGCAGCAATAACAACATCATTTGAAATCTGGTGTGTGCATTATAAATAGGCCAATAATAAGTATATATTACAAGATGGTCTTAGAATTAAAATTATCCTCAATCAAAATTTGAGTTGGCTTCAATTTTCATGGAAATAGTTTATTTTCTTTTCATTCCATTTAATGACCTTCATGAACATCCCTCACGTAGAATGATTACACAATTTCACCATTTCCTATTACTCTTTCATTTCACTTGTTCCTAACATTAGAATCTAGTAACCATGTTTTTTTCCCAAAAAAGGTAGAATCACTTGTGGTTGTTAAGAACTCTCAGCTCAGTTCCAATGTACAAGAAGGACCAGCTGGAGAAGAGAATGTCCACTTCCAGGTGCTGCATCATCCTAACATCCTTTGTTTGTTTATTTGTTTTATTTGGGAGCCAATTGTTAGGCGTCATGTCCATCCATTAGTCAAGTGCCTTTTCCTTCTTCACTGCCTCTCCACATTATCAAGCATAATGGCCTTCTACAGGGACTTGTGTCTCCTCATAACATTTCCAAAGCACTCGAGACAAAGTCTTGCCATCCTTTCCACTGAAGAACATTCTGCCTGTACTTCGCTCGAGGAACAGATTGTTTGTTTTCTTGGTAGTCTTTGGAACTTTTGATACTTATGCCAATGCTGTAATCCAAATGCACTGATTCTTCCTTAGTCCTCCATTTACTGTGCTCAATTTTTAAATGCATGTGAGGTGATCCCATGTATATAGGAAGAATTAAAAACAAAATGTTAAGACTTGATTTGTAAATTATTGTTTCTATGCGCAAAATTGAATTATTTAGGGAACATCAAAAGAATATGGAAAGAGTGCACAGTCACTGTACCAAAATAAAAGAACCTTTCAACATTTCAGAAGGTAGTTTATGAAGAAGAACCAATGGTGCAGAAGGAAGATATTCAAACTGCACTAAAAGCATTATTCAAAAACAGTGTTCTGGAATTGATGAAACACCAATTAAAATGACTCAAAGGATCGGTAACTCACTGCAAACGTTATGCCAGGAAATGTGGAAGATGATTAGCTCGCTGATGGTTGCTTGGAAGCGGTCCATGTTTGTGCCCATTTTAAAGAAAGGGGACCCAAGAGAGAACTCACTATACAGAACAATATCATTGATAGTGCACACAAGTAAAATTTCCTTAAGATCACCCAACAACGTTTGCAACAGTATATTTACAGGGAGCCACCAGAAATTCATGCCTGTTTCAGAAGAGGACGTAGAACCAGGGATATCATATTTGATGCTACGTGGATCTTGGCTCAAAGCAGAGAACATCAGAAAGATTTTCACCAGTATTCCATTGGCTAGGCAAAGACATCTGATTGCTTGGACAGTAATAAACTGTGGATAATCAATCTAGAGAAGAATGAGAATTCCTGAACACTGCCTTGTGCTCCATCAACCCTGTTGTTGTACACCTCCCCCTGACCCCCAGCCCCTACCCCAAATGACCCTCCTGAAGGCTCCACTCACATGGGCTTTGCTCCCTGCACTTTATCAGGAGAAAGAATCTCCCCCTCAGAAGCGCTCTTTGTCCCTCTGCTCTGAGAGGCAAGCTCCTTGCACTACGTCTGACACGACTCTTCACTATCTGGCACTATTTCCAAGCTAATTTCATAGTAATTACAATTAGGTAGCAGGTGTAAGGTTTCCAGTAACCCCTTCCTCTAAGATGAGGCCATTGTCTGTTTTTAGTCTGGATGTTCCTCTGAAGCCTGCTCACTTTGGGTGTTCCAGCTTACATAAGAAATATCTGTGACAAAACTGCCAGCATTGCAGCAACATACGCCACGGAAGTAGGATGAAGACTGACAAACAAGAGGTGGCAGATGTACATTAGTTACCCTGTATTCTGTTTAAAAGAATGGCACATAGGCTGCATATGTCCACAATAAGTGTAATCCATATCCCCAAGATAAAACTATTCTGATAAGACCTGATTTCCATTAATTTTTAAAAACCTTCTATTTTTTATTTCACAGTATTTCTTCAAAGTATAAATGGAATGGGAGTAAAACGATTCTATAAACCTATTCCTCTTAGCTACCTAATGCACCTATAGCAAGAAGAAATAAGTGGTTAAACGGAATAGAAATTTACTTTCTCATGATTCAGAAAACTAGACTGCGGATCTAGGCAAAGGGCTTCTTTATTCATTTCTGCTCTGAGTTGCCTTAGAGATCCTGAGATTGTGCATCTATCTGCCATGCATAACTGATTTTAAATGTATCTCTCCCTGTGTGTGTCAATGTCGTGTTTTCTATTTAAAGCTCACACATGATTATGTTTTGGACCCATCCTACCATTAAATTGCATGCATTATTTAATTAAAATAAGAGAAGAATATTGATATGTTATATAGGCTTATATTTACAAGTTCAATGGTATACATTTTAATATATATTTTGAGTACATAATTTAATCTCTACCGTTATGATTCAATATTGCATGAGTAAGTTTGAAGAGGGCAGCACTTTTTTTTTTTTTACTGTCAGGTCAATCAAGCCCTTCATAACCAACAATCTGTTCAGTGAGGGCAAACTAAAGACCTTGCTATATGTATGTCTTATGATGTAAATGGACATGGTTATATTTTACTCTTATATACTACTCTGGCTCATTTACAGATGGAATATCTTTGAACTGAAAATATAGGCTTATTGGTTTATAGGTTTAATGGATCAAAACATGTGCATGTGTCAACCATGGGACATGAAATTCATTTAAATACTGATTGGCAATATTGGCTCAAGATAAATAATTTGATATAACTTAGTTATTTACAGCTTGGGGGTTATTATTTTTCATTTTGAGATGCAAAATATTGTTGGTGATTTCATATGATTTAAGTGTAACCAATGCAGGTTACTAGTTTGAAAACAGAGAGCATTTCATTAGAGACACACAAAGCATTGCTGTGCCTTTCCTTATGTGTTTTTCTTCCAATTTAAATTTACCAGATTTTATTATGAGATCATAAAATGAAATGTCCTTTATAAATATCAACATGATGTAATACTTAAGTTCCATATCGACTATGCCAAAGACTACAACCACTAAGCAATGAGAAATCAAATGATTTATTGAAGCAGGTATACAGGCATTATAAATAGGAATAACATGTATTTAAATTTGGCATAAGTCAATTTTTTCTATCAATAGCAGTACAATAAGTAGCAATATTTAATTTCAAATAAGAAAGGTGTTTGTAAATATAGAGAAATATGTTTAAAATTGTAAGAGCAACAATCTCCTTTCAATAAATAACATATACAAATGATATAATACCTATATTAATTTTTGTGCCACAATTTTTTATTTGAAATCCTCTATATGCTAAGATACAACAGAATGCTCAGACAAGTTTGTGCTATCAAACTTATGGTAAATATTGCTCAAGATCATCCAACAATAGTTGTAGCAACACATTGACAGGGAGCAGCTTGGAGTTCTGACTGGGTTCAAAAGGGGACTTGAAAAAAGGTATACCATGGGTAAAGTCAAATGGAGATTGTTGATATTCAGATCTTGACTCAAAGCAGAGAACACTAGGAAGAAGTTTAATTGTGTTTCATGGACTATGCAAAGGCATTCTACTCTTAGGACCATAATGAACTCTGGCTAACCATGAGAAGAATGGAAATTCCATTGTGCTCTGAACTTGTAGATGAAGCAAGAGACAGTTGTGCAAACACAAAAAGGGACGACTGCATGGTTTGAAATCAGGGTAAGTGTGCATCAGGGTTGTGTCCTCTCACCATACTTGTTCAATCTATATATAGATCAAATCATCAGAGAAGCTGAATTATGTGCTTTTCTAATTCTAAATCTTTGTGCATTAGATTATAATTTTTTTCTTCTAGAATTATTCTTTTACTATATAATTTCTTTTTTTTTTTTTTGGTGGGGGGTCATCACTGCCTCTGGTGGTCGTGGGTGCTACCCAGTGTTGCTCCTGAGAGCCACCACTGGGTTTGAACCGGCAAGCCTGTGGGCCACAGTCCTGCACTCAATCCCTTACGCCACCGGGGCTCAGCCCCAATTTCGTCTATTTGTTTTAGCTTACAAATTTGTTTACACTACAAATTAGCAAATTCCACCTTAGTGCATTTTTGTTTTTACTTGTTTTCTACTGCATTTCCCAGGTAAAGCACACGAGGAGAGGATACATGAGGCTAGAGAATGGGTTATAGAGAATGAAGGGGTGGGGATAGGTGACAGGGAGGGAAAAGGGATTAGTGGAGTAAACAACGCAGGCAATATTGGCAAAAAAACAGTAGAACTGATTGCAATTGCACAACTCATTTTAAAAGAGTTTTAACCCTGAGGCAGAAGTCTGGGGAGGGATTTTCTAAGATTGATGTACCAGTGGCTGTATGATACCCTTTGATATGATTTAATGATAGAAATATTGAATTGTATGATATGCAAATTATGTATTGATAAAACTGGAGGCGGGAAAATCCAGTCTCTTTTGATATATGCTTTGATAGTTTTGCTTATTCTTATCTTTTAAATAATCATTTGCTTTATTCATATATGATGTTCTTTTTTTTTTTTTTTAGGCATCCCTGGCCTCTGGTGGGAGTGGGAGGCCCAGCCTTGCTGCTGCTGGATTTTAACCACCAAGCCAATTGGCTGCAGTCCCGCACTGAACCACTATGCTACTGGGGCTCAGTCATATATGATGTCCTTAATGTTATCCTATAGCACGTCAGATTTCTGTCATTAATGTTAAATGTGGCAAATCTGTTCTTGAGATAGTCTTGAAATTCAGGTGGCATATGTTTAAGGATTTTGGCTCTCATGAATGTGTTAATTTTCTTTAGATTCAACATAAACCTGGGTCACAGCAATTGATTCTCTGTCTGTTGGTCCCTACCCTAATTTTAATTGATGATATTGGACTGCTCCACGCTTTCTTCCCTCAGATGTAGTCTATTTGATTTGTATGTATTCCACCTGAAGAATTTCACATAATAGTAGTACTTTGTGTTGCTGAAAAAAATTATTTGCAATGAAGAAGTCTTTGATCTTGAAAAATTCTATCATGCTAACTCCAGTTTTGCTTCTATCACCAAGACCATATTTTCCAGCTAGTGTTTCAAATTTTTTAATTTAAATCAGAAATAAATATAAATGCATTTTGGTTGCATTCTTTTATCAATTTTAGATTGAAGGCTATGGTAGAATTCATAAGTTTCTTCATCAATAGCTGTGATGGTAGGTGCATAAATTTGAATAATAGCTTTATTGATTGAATTTCCTTGCATGTGAATAGATACTATATACTTCAAAGCAGATCTTGAAATGCACTTTCTAATGATGAATTAATCTCTATTCCTCTTGGTAGTGTCATTCTAGGAAGAGTAAACCCTATGATTTTCTAATTTAACATTGTGACTTCCTTTCCATGTCCACTCACTGACACCTAGGCTATCCATCTCTATGGATTCCATTTCATTGTTGTTGACTTTCAATTTTGCTAGATTTAAACTTCAGATAGTCCATATTTCTATTTTAATAGATGCTTTAAACTGTTTCTTCTCATTTTGTGTCATGCCCCATGTGGCAGTCATGAACTCTGGTGTTAATTTGAGGATTAAGAGTGTAGGGGTGGGGTCTAGCCTGTCAATCTGGAGATAGCCAATGAGACCGCTGTGTGGGCATGACTTTCTCCTGAGAATTCTAGGAAATCTCACGGTACTTCCCATTGGAGGTGAGAGACTTACAACTCAATTGCTTGGAGCTACACTACCGACAAGACGCAAGGCAGGCTCCCTGTGAGACATCCTGGAGGAACAGCTACATGGGCTTACCCTGATGGAACCAGACCTCTGAAACTGGAAAAGTCACACAGAGACCCCTGCAAGTGCTGAGATTCTTCTCTCATCACTGGGCACAAAAGACTCTGTTTCATTTGGCCTGTGGCTGTCCTGGCTTCCTTGCACGTGCTTCGTGTGTCTGAAGAGGATTTATGGTTTGGTAGTCAACATATGGGCTAATATTGGACTTATGGACTTGGACTGGAGTGGGTTGGGATGTTTTCTCAATGTTTCATTCCTCTTGTATATAAGCTTCTCCCTTATAGTCATACGCATGTTTTTTAATTTGTTTCTCTAGTCTACCCAGACTAACACACCCCATCAGCAAATGGACTCAGAGGTTTTACTGTGGCAGAATTAACTCCATACGTGTCATTATTGTCAATGCTGCTTTGAGAAGGCAGGCCTTCCTAGTTGTATTTGGAGTGACACGAGGGACTTGGCTTTGATCACTATTCTAACAATGTTCTTTTGCATATTTTAATGTTGCTAATTCCTCTGAAGTGACATCCTTTTCCTTCTCTGGGGTTTGTTCTCAGTCTGGAAGCTCTGCTGCACCCTGATCAAGTAGAGTTGCCCTAGTGGTTTAACTGTCACATGGTTACAGAATGTTCTATTGTCATAATCATATAGAAGCCTTCTTGGCTTACATGTTGTTGTTGTTGTTGTAGCTTGCTGTGAGGTCAATTTCAGCTAAGCGCAATCCTACAAAGAACAGAACATAGCACTGTACAGCTGTGCAACCGTCCTCCTTACTACTGTTACATTTGAGCCTATTATTCAAATATCTATGTGAATTCATCTCAGCTAGGGTCTGTTTCATGTGCTCTGGCACTTTACCAACCATTGTGTCCTTTTCAAGAGACTAGTTTATCCCCAAAACAAATACAAAGTTAGCAAAATGAAGTCTTGCTACCCACACTTCTAGAGAGAATTCTAGCCATATGCCTGTGTCATATTTGTTTATTCTTCTGCTGACACACAGCATTTCAATGCTCATCACCAGCACCATAATTCAGATACATAAATTCTTCTTTTGTTTACCTTATAATTTTTCACCAACACCATAATTTAGTTTCACCAATTCTTTTAATAGACTTTCCAGATTCTTTGTCCAGATTTCACATTAGCAGCATATAATTTTATGTGTCCTTCATATTTATTAGTATGACTGCTAAAAATGTGTATATAGATTTGGATAGGAGAAAGCATTGGAAATATCCAGCTTTGATTTTTCTTTAAAACTTTTATTTTCTAACTTAATTTCTGTACATAAAAGCAAAATTAGCTCTTAAAAATGAGATTTTATAAGTCAATGCTTTCCCCATCTTGAAAAGTTTATCACATACCAAGTTTGACAAAGCATAAATGCCTTTTTCTATCATCTGGCTATGACATTATGATGTTGTAAGATCATTTTGCCTCTAATTATAACCCAATTGAGGCATTGAAATAAATAGTGATAATTCTAAGGAAAATGTTATATCATTGGGGCCCACAGATTTAATAATGTGCTATAATATGCGTTTTTCTTTATACTTATATTGTAATTCTTAGTAATGTGATTGAAATTTTTAGGTGATAATAGTTACATTATAGTTTTTAATCTCAATGCTTTTAATTATAGTTTTAAGTAAATATATTTTGTTATGATTTATGAAAATATTTTAATACAATTACGAACATATCTGGTCACAAAGAAAATAAAACAATAAGCATAGATTAAAGTCAGATTTCTAAAGTTCTTTGATTGTTTTCTCCCACATAGACATACTTAAAATAATGTAAATGAAAATGGTGGGGAGGTTGGCTGGAAAATGACGTCAGGTGGATTTTCCCACTCAGATCTCCTTTTGTCAGACCAGAAAATTTAGAGGTAAGGTGAGTGAGACTGAGAGGCCAAGGGCACCAGGGTTTGGCCCAGATGACCGCTTTTCTGATTTTCCCTCACAAAGCAAACCGATAATCAACTGAAATGCTCTAGCTTCATTGGGCTGGTCCAGCGGGCTCCAGACTGATCCTCTGCCAGCCGGCAAGTAGCGATTACCGCAGCCTGCTATCTAAAGTTGGTTATGATCCCAGACTCCATGAAAACCTCTGAAAACTAGTCGCAAGACCCTACACCAGAACTCCCTGTGCTGTGAGCTGCCTTGAACTCTTAGTCTAAGGGTCAGAGTTGGCACAGGAATCCATAGATTTGGAGCAATTGGAAAGGCATCAGGAAAGGTACCTGAGTCAGATCACAGTTTGGTGGAGCATAAGTGGGCAGTCATAGCCCGGGGCCTGAATGCAGTTCCAAGTGGCAGAGAAGAAAACAGCCCCTCAGATAAGCCAGACTTCCTCCCCTATGTGGTCAGTGTGCAAGACTCGAATTCAGGCCACACTATAAGCCCAATATTAAAAAGGGACAAAATATTTTCTCAGTAACCTTTGCAAATCCCAGGTTCAATGTTTAACTCCGAGACAAATCTGGAGAACAGGTCCTTTCACAGACAATAATATAATAAGGGAGTCACAACTAAGGAATGCCAGAAGTTAGTGACAAAGCTTGGAGAATGTCAGCATAACAAAGTACCTCTGCAGCAATAGTTTCAGAATAATTACACTGAGCACAAACATGGAGCAAAAAAAAAAAAACACTTATCTGAGCTATCAGGACATCAGCAATTTTGGCACAAGCTAGGGCAATTCCATCAGTCTATGAAGGAGAGTTTCTAGATCATATAGGTTCTCAGTGGCCCTATATGTACCCTCAGTGGGATGTGCTGCCTGCCATTTGCATGAAAGAGGGGCATTCCCTTGAGGCCCTTCACATGTATGAGGGGACTTTGCCCCACTTAAACGCCTTAAGTCCAACAATGAGGATAGAGATACCAGGAAGATAAGGGGAAGCTGGTGGGAAATAGGGGGCATCAATCACAAGGATCAATATTTAAGACCCTCTCAGGGGGATGAGCAATGAAAAATTGGGTGAAGGGTAACAGAGTATTATGTAAGATATGGCAATAATAATATATCACTTATCAAGGGCCCATGAGGGAGGGTGGGTAGGAGAGGGAGGGAGAAAATGAAGAGCTGATGTTAAGGCTCAAGTAGAAAGAAAATGCTTTGAAAATGATGATGGCAGCATATGCACAAACATACTTGACACTTGGATAAATGTATGGAATGTTATAAGAAAGAGGATCTCGACCTGTGGGTCAAGACCCCTTTTAGGGTTGAATGATCCTTTCACAGGGGTTGGCAGATTCATAACAGTAGCAAAATGACAGTTATGAAATAGCACAAAAATACTTTTATGTTTGAGGGCGGAGCACCCCAACATGAGGAACTGTATAAAGTATCAGCATTAGGAAGGCTGAGAACCACTGTGAGAAGAGGTGTAACAGCCTCCAATAAAACTATTTGGCAAAAATATATTAATAAATATCAAAATACAAAAAGTGGCAAGTGCTCCTTCAAAACCTAAAGTGAACAAATAAAATATCATTGATTTGGTAATATATAAACTACATTCTATTCTGACGTTATTTAAGCCATCTGTGACAAATAAAATATTACATGCCATAATGCTCATCTATAAACAATTGGACATCCCTTTACCGAAGGGACTCGAGTTAGAGATGAGCCAATCATGGTGCAGTATAGCACCAATGAAATATACAACTTTTCTCTAGTTCTTTAATGTTCCCTCTCCCCATTATCATGACCTCAATTCTACCTTATAAATTGGATTAGACCAAAACATACACATGCATACAAATAAACTTTTATTCTTACTAAAATAAAACCAACCAATAAACAACAAAGCCCTTGCTATCTAGTAGATTCTGGCTAATAAATATGTATAATGATCCTATGGTGATTCCAGGGAGTAAATATTTACAGTTACCCTATTTCTGAGCTTTTGTAAATGCTTATAGAAGCAAAAAGGCTCTTTTTTATCCCTCAGAGAAGCTAATGAATGGATTTTCATCACCAATTTTGCAGTTAGCAATTAATCATTTACCCAACAGCACCATTATGTAATCTGCTAAGGGTGTGTTTCATAAGGACTCTTCTTATAATGGCATTTCTTGAGAAGTAATGGGACACAGTCATTTCTGGCATAATGTTACTGTGAACCTTAGATTGCAAACCATTGATAAATCACTTCAGTACTTCTAGAAGATTTTTCTTATGTCTTATTCCAAAACTCACTTCTTAGAACCTTTCTACCCATTCTTAAACACTAGCCTCTGTTTTCCAATTCTACCTCCTTTAAAAAATACATAATTGTTTCTCTTTTGTGTATTAAGCTGGGCTTTTATAACCAGTATACTTTGCATGACATTCAGAATGTGAAAACGCAAACAAGGGCCAATCTTGTAGACAAGCAGAAAGCCAGTGATTATATGAATGACTAGTCAACTCAGAGCTATTGAGAAGTGTATGGTTTTGAGATGTATTATGTTGCATTGAATATCTTTTGCCTTCAATTGAAGATGTGTCAAATGTGTTGGAAAACACAATTTTCTATAAAGGACTAAAGTAAGCTGAAGATAAAATGACTCTGACTCCATGTTTTTTCACTTTTTCTTCCATATAATTTTCACATGTCCACTCCCTATTCTCCATACTTGCACAAGCTGATGAGAAATATTTATTTATTCCCTTTGTGGTTCTGATATGAAATTTACTTGATGTAAATCTTGGCAAGTATTGCAAGATCCCAGTCATACTTCCTAGTAGCGTGATTCTTATTCTCACATCTTGCAAGCCTTTTTTGTTTGTTTGTTTGTTTTGTGGGCATCACTGCCTCTGGTGGTCGTGGGCTCTACTCAGTGCTGCTCCTGAAAGCCGCCGCTGGATTTGAACCGCCAAGCCTGCGGACTGCAGTCCCACATTCACCACTTATGCCACCGGGGCTCAGCTCTCTCAAGTCTTTTTGAAGTAGTTTTAGAGTCAGTAATCTCTCCCCCAGAGAACTTCTTTACAGGATTAGTAAATAGTTTCCTATTTCTAGATATGGATGTAGTAGAATCCACATATATATATATATCCATATATATATATGTTTGTGTGTGTTTCTGTGTGTGTATATTTAACTCAAATTTTGTCTACCATTCTATCTATTTCTGTGGGGTGAGAATAATTGATAGAAAAAGAAAGAGAGTGTGGCTACTGACAAACCCCATCATGAATTTTCTTTGCTTTGGTTCACTAATTTGTTCTGCTGATTTCTGACAGGTTTTACTGTGTTTTTTAATACTTTTATTTGGGGCTCTTACAACTCTTATCACAATTCATACATTCATCCAGTGTGTCAAGAACATTTGCACATATGCTGCCATCATCATTTTCAAAGCATTCTCTTCCAACTCTAAGCCTGATGTCAGCTCCCTAGTTCTTCCCTCTTCCTCCCTCACTCCCGCACTCTCCCACTTGAACTCTTGATATGTTATGGAATTTTATTTCTATACCTTACATTGTTCTCTCTCTCCCCTCATCCACTTTTCCGTTACTCATTCCCCTGGGATGGGGTTATATATGATCCTTGTGATAAATTCCTGCTTTCACCCTTAACCCTCCCTTAATTCTCCTGGCATTTCCACTCTCATTGTTGGCAATAAGGTGTTTGTCTGCCCTGCATTCCCTGAATTGTAGGTTCTTACCTGAAGCAGATAAGTGGGAGGGAGCCTACCCAGGGACAAGGGAATAATCAGTGAACTAAAATCAGTGAAAGGAAGGTTATAGGTGCCCAGTGGAGCTTAATCAAGGGAGATATAGCAGTGATGAATTACTAAACCTGAATGAAGGCTGAACAAGATGTTGGAACAAGAGGAAAATAAAAGAAAGTGGAGGAAAGAACCAGGAGGCAAAGGACATTTATAGAGGCCTAAATACAGGCAAGTCCGTGTGTGTGTGTGTGTGTGTAAGAGAACTATTATTCCTGTATATATGTTAAGAATTAAGGTCACTGATGGACTTTGGTTCTCCACTCAAGTAGTCCCTCAACACAAGAATCCTTTGACCTAACAATCCATCATTCTGTGATGCCCACCTTTCCCACACAATTGCTGAAGCAAAATGGGTACATAAGCACATGGTGAAGAAAGCTGAAGATGCCCAACTATCAAAAGATATACCATCTGGGTCTTAAAGACTTGAAGATAAACATATGTGCATCTAGCACAAAAGGAACAAAACTCACCTAGAAGAAGCACACCAGCTTGTGTGGTCATGAAGTATTGATGGGATCAGGTATTAGGCATCTAAGACCCAGAACAAAGACAACTTTCACTTTCAACTGTTCTTTGACTCTGCATGGAAGATTTCCCCCTGAGCTTCTGCAATGGGTTTAACCAATATGAGTCCATGTTTCAATAATGTGTGAAAACTGGCAATATGATGGGAGTGGGGGACTACTAAAAGTGGCCTTCAGTTGTTTTGTTTTTTTTATCTCAGCCTGAGCTTATTTAAAATTAAAAATAGTTTGATTGAAACATAACTGCATCTGTCAACAGATGCTGGGCAATGACTGTTTCCCTGTAATCAATTGTTGTGTGTTACAAGTAGGAATTGACCCCCATTTTACAGTAGTTCAGTGAAAAGACTGATTGCTCTGCAATTCATAGACCTGCTTGTATGAAAAAATAGTTGTCATTTGTCATATTACATTTAGGAAATTACATTCCTAAAAACAGGTACCCTATTTGCTGTTATTGTTAGTTGCTGTGGTGTCAAGACCAATTCATGGGAACAAAACAACATTTCCTGCTGTCTATCATCATTTGCCCAATCACAACATATCTGTATCTTTCAACACTGCTGTTTCACCAGTCCATTTCAGCAAAGGTCTTACCCTGATTGGTACCTTCCTTCATCAAAAATGATGTCATCATCCACTGGTGGATAACTCTGAAGATAATCTTTTATGAGCCATACGGTTGTCACTGTATTGTTTCCAGAAGTAGGTTGCTAACCTTTCTTCCTAGGTGGGATTGGTCGGGGAAATTCATAAGGAACTTCCTGTCCACCAGAGATGCTTTTACCTAGAATTAAAATACAGATAGTTTAGCTGCATCATCACCACATGAAAACCTCCACTTTATGATACAACTGGCAGATGTGTGGGACAGAGCTTTATTTGGACTCTAAATGATTTCCTTTTGTTATAACAATGATCTTGAGGTATGGGTAAAGAGGAAACCACCGATGACATTCTCAAGACACAATAAATATATTCCAGGTTCTTTAACTCAATAAAGCCACCATCTCCCATGGGAAGTATCTACCAAAAATAAAATCAATGTGGACACCACTGAAGGAAAAAAAAACTTGTGAAAATAGGCATAATACCAAAGAATCCCTGAAGCATACTCATAAACAAAAACAAACCAAAAAGGCAAGATAAAGTGTGCTATCTTTGCTCCATCTAAGTGAGTGAGATGAGTGAATTCAGATGCTCCTGCCAAAAAGATTCCCACAGAGAAGGCAATAATATTCTGTGCCTGTCTCTACCGTGTAACTGTGTGCTGCTACTCATGATATGCATTAATAGCAATGGCGTCTGCCATTATAATTTAAGAGCATCTGCTGGCAGCTGTTTAAAACCTTATGGAAATCAAATACTTAGGAAACTGAAAATAGCAAGGAAAAAAACAACAGAAGATTGCTGATTCCACTAACAATTTGTCATGAGCAACTAAATAACTTTCTATGCTTCATCAATGGTGTCTAATATTGAATATGGCTATTACTTGACGTGTCCAGCTGTTTCAAATTATTCCTGTTCCCACAAGCTGCCTACTCACTATCATTTACAAAGACATGTAATGTGACAAAATATTTTGGATTCTAGTAATAGCTATTATGTTCACAGTTCATTATAAACACTGTATTGTCTAACATTGTCCTAGAATATTATTGGGCCTGAGCTGATGTGGTCATAAGCATTATCACTGTAGTCTGTGATATTTTGTTGTTGTTGAAGAGGGAGCAGACTTCTGTCTTCCCATTGATTCAGTGCTAGAGTCTATGCTAAATAAAACACTCTTTGCTTCTAAGAAATTATAATGTTGAAAAAATATTGTTAATGGCCCAGGAGAAATATCTAGGGAACTCGGGAAACATTTCTAATTTTCCATTTTATTTCACTTCACTACTCCTTTTTTCTCATCAATATTCACCATGGTTGACAGTGCAATCATAAAAATAAGTTCCAAGAAAGGATTTGGCTCTCTTTTAAAATATTTTAAATAAAAAAATAATGTGACTAAGCATTATAATCACTTAGCAATTGAATAAATATTCAAATGGAAGCATAATCTCTTTTTTTATTCATGGAAATCATACCATGGAAGTGATTTACAGTAAGACTTATTGAGAACTGTCTCTTGACTAGGACCGAGAAGAAATTAGAATCTGAGAGTTGTCATTAAGTGTCACCTACATGGCTTCATATTATAGAAACCTTAAGTACAACAGAAGGAAATGTCACCTGCTTCAGTGCCATTCTCACTACTGTTGTTATATCTAAGCACAGTGAAGTTGTCATTGAGTCAATCTTTCTCAATAGAAGTCTTCTTTTTCCCTGACCCCTCTACTTTACTAAATAAGATTTCCTTTTCCAAGACTGATTTCTCCTTATTTAGCAAACTGAATGAAACAAAGTCTCATCATGCTCTCTTCTAAAGTGCATTCTCTCTGTACTTCTTCCAAGAAAGATTTGCTTGTTCTTCACAATTTTATGATACTTTCATTATTTTCCATGAGCACATTGATCCAAATATCTCAATTGTTATTGGGTTCTCCTTATTCATTTTTAACTATCACATTCACATGAGATGATTGAGAAAAATGGCAGCTTGGGTTAAATGCATCATAGTTTTCAAAGTGCTATCTTAACTCTGACACTTGAGTTCCTGTGAAACAGATGTGACCAATGAAAGATGTTGTTTGATTTATTGACTGCTACTTCCATGAAAGTTCATTGTGGATTCAAGTAACAACTTTGATGTCTTCAAAATTTTCTTCATTTATCATGGAGCTGTTTGTAAGTCTTTTCTAAAGTGCATTGTAATATGTACTAAATGCTAGAGTTTTTTTTATCTTCATGAACAATGCTTCAAGTACTCATCACTTGAACCCTACAAGATTATATAATATACTTATTGTAGGTTGTTAATTGGCCTTTTTCCAATCCCACTATTCCCCCTAGTCCATAAAATACTACTTCCAAATTATTTACTCAGCACACAGACAAGATATTTACTACACAAGGATATAAGTTGAACATAATCTTTTAATGATATTAATCCATGCAGTATCCACTTGATATGTTCCAACAATAGTTTTTTAGTCTATATATAGATTCCTCATGAGTAAAATTAAGTGTTCCGGAGCAAGGGCCGTATACCAGGTATAAGGAAAAATATTTATTTGCTATGAATTAAACCACAGTTGCTTCAATTTAAATAAGTACCCCAGTTGTTTAAAACGATCCATTATTATTCTCCAAGATCCTTCCATTTTTCACACAGATCAAACAGGAGAGTTAAAGGAGAATACTGTAGAGATCACCACCACTGCATACTTAAAGTTCTTGAAAGTGGCATGAATCTCTGCAATTCCACCCTGAATGCAGTGAACTTTAGGTTTACTATTTGCCTAGTAAGAGAAAATTCTAATCACTTCCCTTTGGTCTATACTATCATAAAAGGCCTCAATTCATATGTCAGGAACCCAATGCAAGGATTCTGCTAGTTGTTGTATATATCGATGCATAGAATACATCTATTTATAACTTTTCCACTTATCTGTCATTTTGTCATAAAAGATGTGGCTTGTGTGTTTCTGTGATGTTGGAAGCTATGTTGCCAGTATTTCAAATGCTAACAAGGCCACCAAAGGTGAGAGGCTTTGGGTAGAGCTCCCAAAGAAGAGACCATGATGCAGTAAGACTCTGTCCACTGCTGAAGAATGAGGCACTCAACAGTTTATGAACAGAAGTGAAGCATTGTCAGACACTGAAAACTTCATAAAAAAAGCAAACAAAATATTTCTGAGATATTGCCTGAAGATGAGCTTCTCATGTCGGAAGGCACTCAAAGTTGGAAGACAGCACTGCATTCTCAAAGTAGAGCCAACAATGGTGATGCAGATGAAGTAAAACCTGTGGGAATAAAGTCTTCTGGACCTCCCTTTGCTGATGGAACAGAACTCAAAATGAAAAGGAAAAACAGCAGCAAGCATCATAAATCAACTAATAATTAGAACTTGAAGAAATATGAATTTAAGAAAATTGGATCTTTTAAAGTTAAAATGAAATCCACAAAATTGCCAGTAGTCTAGCCATTAGTGAGTTAAAGTGAATTGATATTGGCCAGTTTGGATCGTAAATTCATATGTTTTACTACTTGGGGAATGACATGATTCAGAGGAAAGGCTTTTCAATCATCATCCAAAGAGGACATTGTAAGATCTATTTTAAAATACAATACTATTTAGGATAAGATGATGTCTACCCACCCTCAAAGAAATAAAAACAAAATAACTATTATTCAAGGTTATGGACCAAACACAAAGCTATAATGAAGAAGTTGAAGAATTCTACCAATGCCATCTGAAATTTTTCAACCAGGAAATCAAATTTCATTGAAAATTATTGAACATTGAAATGCAAATATTGTACAGAAAAAGAATGAATAGCAGTTAGAAAATATAGTCTGAGTGACAAAAACTAAAGCCAGTTATGGTATAACAGAATTTTGCAAGGTGGATGACTTGTTCATAACAAGTCAATACCTTTTGTGAAAATTGGAAAATTAATTGTACATATGAGATTCTCCAGGTGAAATATATAGAACCCAAATTGACTTTATCTGTGATAAGAGGTGATGGGAAAACTCAATATCAGCTAAAATCAGTTCAGTGGCTGACTGTGCAAAAGATTCTCAATTTATCATAAGTCCGGGTTGAAGTTGAGAAAGTGAGAATAAGTTCATGAGAACAACAAACATAATAAACTAAACCCTAAGACTTATCCAACCTGAATTTTGAGAACAACTAAATATAATCGATTCATTGAATACATAAGACCTGATAAACTGTGTGTTTACATCAAAGACATCATACACAATGAAAGTAAAAGGTCATTAAAAAGAAAAGAAAGATGGCAGAGCCTGGTGGCGTAGTTGTTGCGTGCAGGACTGCACCCCACTGGGATGGAGGTTCAATTCCAGCTCCACAGGAGCAAAGGCTGGGCCTCCTGCTCCCACCGCCAGAAGGCAGTGATGCCCACCCCCCCAAAAAAAAAACAAAAAAAAAAAAAGAAGAAAAGAAAGAAAAGACTTAAGTTGTTATCAAAAGACACTTTGAAAGTTTCTCTTTATTATAGAGTAGCCAAGAAAATGGAATAAATTATAAAGTTGAATAACTGAAAAGTTCAAAGAGAAACTTAAAAAGACAAATTCAAATGTTGTATTGCATCATAAAAATTGAACTGAAAAATGTACATACTTTGCATATCTTAAATGAAATGCTAAAACAAGCCACACTTCAAGTTTCAATATTGAAAAATTATATGAGCAAAATGTTCAAAGATGAAAGATTTTTTAAAAAGATGGAAAAAATACACAGAGTCACTGTAAGATAGAGAACTAATTGACATTCAACCATTTCAAGATGTAGCATATGAAGACTACTGAAAGGTAGTCTGAAAGAAGGTATTGAAAGAAGTTCAGGAAGCACTGAATGAATGAGCAAAAATGTATGGCTCCAGGAGTTGTTGGAATTCCAGGTGAAGTGCTTCAATGAACTGATGAAGCACTAGAAGGATACACTCTTCCATTCCAGGAAATTTGGAAGATAGCTACTTTGCCAACTAATTGGAAGGAATCCATATCTGTACCCATTGCCAAGAGAAGTGCCAACCAAATGCTCAAATTAATTGAACAACATATTGATACCAGACACAAGAAAATTTTTGCTGAATATCATCCAACAATGGTCACAGAAGTGCACTGACAGGGAGCTGTCAGCTATTCAGATTAAGGTGAAGGCTCCGGTATTATGGCAGGGGCCCGATCAAATCCAGGGCTACATATGGTAGCCAACTGGGAGGGTGGGGGTGGCAGAGGTTGATGTGTAGAGAGGGATTTGGGCACTAACCCACCCAGGGGGAGTATATTGTTTATATATCCACAAGTAAAAGGGACCAAACTTAAATTTGGTGCTCCCGGATGTGAATGCAGCATGACACGGCGAAGCGCAGAAGCAGTCAAGAGATTTAAGAGCACAACTTCCATCCCAACTACAGGAGCAACCGTGTCTGCTCCACAGCCCTGGAGGGCAGCAGTGAAGCAGCAGTTGGGGAGTGAGGTATGCCTGACCAGGGCACACAAGGACAAATGAAGGGGGAGGAAGAGAGACTGGAGCAAATCCTGGCTAACCGAGGATTAAGGATGATATTCCCACTCAGAAACGTCTATGCAGAGAGAAGTTCAGATGACTGGACTCACTATGAAATAAGACTCCCCTCGCTGACCCAAGGCCTTTCGGGTTACCAATGGAGAAACAGGATCAGGACTGTACCCTGTCTGACCCAACACACCATGGCAAAAACCTAAAGGTATGCAACAGAGTATGGTGTTCCAGATGGAGGGTCAAGGATATATTTTGGGGTCAGGTTGTGGCACCCAATCCAACTCAACCAGGGGACATTCCTGGAAGTCAACGAACTATTTTAATTATTTGCATATATATACACATATATGTATATGTATATATACATGAAAAAAAGAAGAGGACATGGGATGATGGATATTATTACTAATATCAAGTAGATCTTGCTGAAAGCAGAGAATATCAGACATTTACTTGTGTTTTATTGAGTATACTAATGCATTTGACTGTGTGTTTTATAGCAAACTACACATTCTCTTGAGAAGGAAGGGAACCTCAGAACACTATACTGTGTTCATGTGAAATCTCTACGTGGATCAAGGGGCAATTTTTTCAATATAACAATGGTTTAAAATCAAGAAAGAAATGTATGAAAATTACAACTTATCACCATTATTATTCATTCTGTATAGAGAGTAAATAATGAGAGAAATTTGATTATATGAAGAATGTGGCATCAGAATTAGAGGAAGGCTATTAACAATCAATGATATGCTGATGATGCAACCTTATATGCTGGAAGTCAGGAGGGCACGAAACACATGCTGTAGAAGATCAATGATCACAGTTTGGATTACAACCCAAAGTGAAAAAAAAAAAAAACATCTTTACAATTGGACAAGTAGGTAACTTCAAAATTAACAAAGATTGAAATTTTGAAGAGTGTTGTCTTGTGTGGATCCATTATCAATGCTTATGGAAGAGGGAGTAATGAGATCCTCTGATTTTTTCACTCACTAAATTTGATACATAAGGGCTCTTAAAAGTGTTCCAAAGCAAGGACGTTATTTTGAAGGTGCACCTAATATAAAACGTGGCATTTTCAGTTGCCTCATATGCAAGTGAAAGTTGGATATTGAATAGGAAGATGAAAAAAGAATTGATGCATATGAATTAGGTGTCAGTGAGGAACATTGAGCGTGCCATGGACTTCTCAGAGAATAGCCATGTCTGTCTTGGTAGTACAGTCACAATGATCTTTAGAGACAAGGAGGAGGAAATTTAGTCTCATGTATGCTGGGCATGCTGTCAGAAGAGACCAGTCTCTGGAGAAGGACATCCTGCTTGGTAAAGTTGCAAGGTAGCTAAAAAAAGAATAACCTTTGCAAAATGAGTTAACACTGGGTTGCAGCAATGAACTTAGCATAGGAAAAATTGTGAGGTTGGCACAGAACCTGGCATTGTTCTGTTGCTTTGTATGTAGGTCTTTTTTATTCAGGTATGACTCAATGGCACCTAACAACAATGTTAGGGATTTTGAGATGAGGGAAATCATTACAGGATGGATTCAGGAACCCACTATAACACACATCTGAGTGAAGGTTCTAGTACTATTTGGTCTCCACCTTCTCTTCTCTGAATCTGATTTGTAGATCTTTAAACCACTTTGAATCTTCTGAAATTAGTGTCAATTGAGAGCCAAGGCCCAGTAATTGTTAAAATATCTTTTCACCAAAAAACCATCACTCATATAATAAGGCAAAATATTCCTTTAGCAGTATATCAGAGTTCTTCCTCAAAGGGACACAGATTCCATTTAATTCGAAGTGCTGTGTTTTGTAAATTGGCTTAGACCTAGAAATCGATGAAAGGGTCATAACTCTGTTCTAGCAAGTCTGCTTACACTGCCATTCACCAAATGTAGAATTCTTTAGTGTGTGTGTATATATATATATATATATATATATATATATATCACATATAATCAGTAAATATTGAGCACATTTCCTATGTACTTCACTCTTAGGGATCTCACACCTATGTAAGCAATGCTATAAGAACATTTAGATCAGGTTATTTTGATTACTGCTTTAATTCTTCTGTCCACTATAGTCACAACACCAACCTTTCTGTTGACCAAATGCTGCATTGTGTGTTCAGTTGGTCTAATCTGCCCCATTGTTGCTAAACATCTTAATTAAATTAAAGCAGTTTCCACTGTCAAATCTGTGTGACAATATGTAACCATCACAGGAGTCTTTAGAGAAGCTTTGACTCCCTTTTAAAATTTGTTATCCTCAATTTTGCTAAAAAAGCCTATCCCCAGAGAATTACATGTATGCCTCTGAGTTTATCATAAAGAATCCACTCTAACTTTCCAATTTAAATACCCTAAAGGAGTGAGTCCAGATTGTGCAGTGGTTCCAAGTTACCTGCAGTTCAAGACCACCAGCAGCTCGGGGAGGGGGCGGGGGGAGGGCTTCTGAAGACCACAAAGTTAAAGAGTTGGAAGCTCAAATGGACAAGAATTCTACCTGTCTTCTAGGATGGCTTTGAGTTAGCATTGATTCGATGGCAGTGAGTTTTACTTGGGGTTGTTTAGGTAGGGTAATCTACCATATATGAAGAGAGGTCATCTTTGAATCCATGCTTAGTGTACCAACTAAATAAACTATTAGATCCTCTCCTAACTCCTCAAGCTTTAACCCTGACTGAAGATTCTGTGGTTAGTCAGTGTGTATCAACAAACACAGACTGATTGAACTTATGCTACTTTCCTCGTGGTATCATAGACTTAATAACAATTCTGACATATTCTCAAGTAGTCTGTCCTTATATATTAAAAAGTTCTAGCAGTTCTTTAAGATTGTTTTGTGTTTCTTCCTGGCTCATCATTTGGTCTTCACCTTCTTGGACTTGCTGAGCTAAATTTATTTGTAGGTTTAGAAACAACAATGGGTGGTGAAGGTGTTCCTTATTTTTGCTCCAAGATTTTGTAAAACATCTGTCTTGAGTTGTTCTCCAGATACAGCCCCATGTGGTATACCAGAATGCACAGTTGGACTAATTGCCTCTGTTGTGGCTGAGAGTAGCTGTGTTTTTACAGAGAGTGGTGTGATTCCTTCAGATTGGAAAGGTGGTGCCCTGGTAAAGAATATGGAAAGTACTATGAGCTTCCCAAAGGAGTGGGGGACAATGTGGAAATCTGCTTGGCAAAAGTACTGCCTTATTGTTCTTTATAGGAAAGATTGATGAGACTTAATCTTACATAATCTGTACAGGTTTCTATGTATTCTATCTGGGGAAATCAATGGGTATAGTTACTGTTTAAGTTGTTGGAAAAAGTAATTTGGGGTAAAAATGCTACCTTAGGGGACAGAACTCACTAAGCACATCTTGTATTCCTGAAATAGTAAGGAAGCATGAATAGTTGGGGCAGAATGATCTAAAAGAGTAAATTGATGCTATAACTGTAAACTGATGTAAGTGTAAACCAGGTCCTTTAAAGATATTTTAAAGGGTTAATCCGAAATGTAAAATGATCTAACAGACTCAATCTACTTGTTGTGTTGACACAGATGAGGTTAGAACTCAAAATATCAAATAGGAAGCATTCAATCAGGCAAGAGATAATAAAGGCTTACAAACCAGTGGTCACCATGCAGGAAATAAAAATGTTAGGTTACTTTTATTTTAAGGTTAGATTCTGTAGATAGAATGAAGAGTGAGCAAAAATGTTTTATGAATGGATTCACAGAGTATGATGGAGTTGATGCCAACTCATGGGTAGGGTAGAACTGCCCCCTTGAGTTTCTGAGGCGTTAACTCTATCAAAGTCTAGGGTCTTACCCCCCTCCCCCTCAAATGGAGTTTCTGGTGGTCTCAATCTACTGATCTTGCAGTTACCCCAACTTATAATTCCTAAGTCACCAGGGCTCACTCTGCTCATGGATAGTGCATGCTAAATGAAATAAAGAAATAAGTCAGGGGCTGATCCCCGGTGACATAGTGGTTGAGTGCAAGACTGCAGTCCAGTGGTTTGGCAGTTCAAATCCAGTAGCAGCTCTCTGGGAGCAAGACTGGGTAGCTCCCATGACCACCTGAGGGCAGTGATGCCCCCCCCCCAAAAAAAAACAACAAAAAAAGAAATGTCAAATATCAGAGGTATACAGGCATACAGGTGAATTATAGAACCTGGAGGTCTCAACAGTACTAACCCTAAATACAC
The DNA here is from genome assembly GCA_004026705.1 of Nesogale talazaci. NCBI lineage: Eukaryota > Metazoa > Chordata > Mammalia > Afrosoricida > Tenrecidae > Nesogale > Nesogale talazaci. The sequence goes on from PVJH01003266.1 coordinate 92,079, forward strand.
TCATATGTAGTGACTTTATTTCTGCTGCATGTGTTCAGAATAATTTCAGTAGACTTCTGTGTTAGTCTGGCTTGATTAGAAAAGCAAATTCATAGACACTCACATGTGTATAAGAAAGAGCTTCCTATACAGAGCAATTGAATATTGGAAAACCATCCCAGTCCAATTCAAGTCCATAAGTCCAATATTAGCCCATATTTCTGATACCAATCTATAAGTTTATCTTCAGACATATGCAGCACATGCAATGATGCCGAATAAACCGCAGTCCATTGGGTATAAAGTGTTGTGGATCCAATGGTGGTAGTAGTACCTCGATGCTGGAGTGGGCTTCCAAATGGCATCTCCAGCTCCAGGTTCTGACTGAATCAGTGTAGCTTCTTCAGACTTGTTATCAGTAATGCCTCGTAGGTGTGAGTATATGTCCTACCTCCAGTACATTATTTATCTCCTCAACTTCTCCAGATTAAGTTACAAAGCTATGACCTGATTGGCAGGCTAAACTCCACCCCTTCACTCTTAGTCTCAAAATAATGACAGATTATGTAACCACCACAACTTCTATCTATGTTCCTCTTTACAAGTCTTTACTTACAATTTTCCTAAAAATACTAAAAGTTCAAAGTATCTCCTTAAAATGTTTAAAGATACTGCTTTGATCATTAAAGTACACCTGAGCCAAGTCTTGTAATAAGAAAAAATCAAGGCAAGAGAAAACAAAAGCCTGATTTTGAATTAGTGTTGGTTCAGAATAATTATTATATTATCAACAGAAAAAATGAGAAAATATGTCATGGAAGAAATTCTTAAGGAATTTAAGTATTCCAGAATACTCCTTAAGGATTGAGAATGGGAAACAGAGAGGGAGCTGCTATCAGTTTCTATTTTTCTAGAGAAGGATATTATGTTTGCTATAGTGTCAACAAAAGAGAGGCAGACCCTCATCGAAATGGATTGACATGGGGATCCACCAAGCATCTCAAACACAGGAATTATCACCAGTACAGCAAAGTTAGAGCAACTCTTCCTTCTATTTAAATATGATCACTATGAGACAGATTTGACTCAATGACACCTAAGAACAAAAAAAATTAACATTTGTTATTCTTGGCATAGTAAATCCTGTGATATCTGATTCAAAATTGCTGACATCAATCCACTTGAACTTACTTATGTCAAGAATATCAATTTTCATGCATTCCATTTCATTTTTAATCACTTCCAATTCTCCTAATGTATACTTCACACATTCCAAATTCCAACCATGAGGAGGTTTTTTTGTTGTTGTTTCTCTTTCCCTTGGGTCATGCCCCATCAGCAATTGGGGTTCCCCAAGGCTATGAGCACTTCCATAGATTTACTGGATTCATGCCAACATTTTTGACTGTCCTCCAACTTATCATTCCCAATTAAATCACATGTTGAGTGTTTGAAGCCATGTATAAGATTTTCAGTGGTGTCTACTCCCAAAGCGGCCAGTCAGTCCTTCTTCCTTGTGTAGAAGCTCTGCTGCAAACTCAAAGTTTTAGTGACCCTATTGCCATTTGAAATAACAGTGACATAGCTTTCAGCATCACAGCAACACACAAGGCACCACAGTACGACAAGCTGACAGACAAGTGCTGGAATACCATAAATGGATAGTAAGCAGCGGTTTGTTTCTTACAGTTTGCTAGGTTAAAAGCTTAATTCAAGAGGACCTAGCCTTGCTTATAGCCATAGGCCTTTCTTGTTTCTTGACAATGCTCCCATGGCATCTGTCATCTCTGGTATAGGTATGTCTCTGTGTCCAATCTTATATTTTGCATGTTAGGAATGATTAGGTTCAGTAAAAATCATATCTCCATACGATGGAGCTATGATCTGTTCCAACATATAGCGACCCTAACTGAGCACACCGGAGAAATCACTGCAGGGTCCTGTACCATCCTGATAACTTTTGAGCTCATTGCGATAACCACTGTGTCAACGCATCCTGTTGAGCGCCTCCCTCTTTTCTCTGCCCTTCCCAACCATGATGTGTCTTTCTAGGGTGAGTTCTCTCTAGACAACGTGCATACAATATGTAAGACCAATTCTTGCCCTTCTTGCCTCTAGGGAGAACTCTGACAGACCACTATTTGTCAGTTGGTTGCACCATGATGTTCTGTGTGTTCCAGTGAATCTGGAAGCTATGTCCCTCAGGTTCCACACTCACTCAGAGCTATCCGATGAAGAATATACAAAGAAGAAAGCCCTCTGCTCCCCACTTTAGAGGCAGAGCTCGTGAAAACCTTGCACAGAGTTAGCACCCCAGGTACAGGATTTAAGATTTCAACTTTTTTTTTATGGGGGGGTAGGACTACATTTCAATCCATAACAAAATCCCTATCATGTTTTACTGATGTCATCATGTATCTCTTTTCCCTTGATTATACTACTCTTTACCTCATGTCGCTTCATGTAATAGAATATATTCATTTGGAAGTATAGCTAGTTTTATTTTTCCTACTAATTTTAAGGATTTACAAGGGAAGAGAGCTACCTTAGTTAATCTTATTTATGTCACCATTTCCTGAGTTAATGACTACCATATGGTTTGATTTCAAGATATATTGGGGTTGAGGAAAATAATAAATATAGGTAAACATGAGAGTTTCTATAGGTTCCCTATTTTTCTGAAGTATTAGTAAGGTATTTGTCAAAATGCCAGAAACTGAAGATGTCATAATGTAGCCAGCACATGAACTGAAAGGAAGATTCAATTACTGATAGTTTTAATATCCTGACAAAAGCAATTGAGTTCTGCTGACATTCTGAAACAATTTACAGAGTTCAAACATTGTTGTCGAGAAAACAGAATAAGGGTAGAGATAAATCTATAGCATTAGGCATACAGAATGCTTATCTATTTTTGGTGTGGAAATATGTGCAGTAACCATGTTGTTAATTTCTCAAGAAAAATGTGGGAAATACACATTTTTCCAAAACACAATTCTTGAAGAATGTTTAATGAGCTGTTTCAGGAGGAAAATGGAAAAAGGAAAGAATTGTTGACTGTAAATAGCATTGAAAATAAGATTTAAGGTAAGAAATTATATTTTTATTAATTAACCATGGTTTTATTAAAAAAAACCATCATCCTATTTAACCAAGATTTCTAAGGGCTATGGTTGTTGGAGTGCTATTAGATATGTTAATACCACTTGATTCTTTAAAATGTGGATGCAAGGTTATTTGATTCTTTGTTTTACACTGAAAATATTAGCTGATATTTGTCCAACTTAAAAAACTCTACTAACGTTAATTAATTATATCAATTCTGTGGCACATTTTAAATTCTAGGATGCATACATTTCATAGATTTTAATAAATTATTTTATAATATTTTTATAATTTTAATAAATTATTTGAATGGATATATGTAAAGCCTAGAAGAATAATTAAATCATCCTATCTCAATATTGATATGGAATATAATTGTCATACAGCAATTAGTAACACATAATAGAGTTCACATAAGAGAATATTTAACAAGGTATGCTTTAAAAGTTCAGCATGAGAAATGGACACCAAAATCAGGCTGAACTTTGTTCTATACAACCTAATTGTATTCTATACATCTTTATTCCTTACAACTTAGAAAATAAAGCCTACTTTTGCGAACAGCTCACAAGAGACAGGGTGAAAACCTACAGTGGAACAGATAATATATCCTTTCTTGAGATATACTTTACTATCCTTTCAAGGAAGGTAGCATCCAAATTAAAACTGTCATTTATACAAATGCTTTTGTTTAATTCCTAAAGCTCTGGTATAATGTTATTTACTCAGGATCCTAGGGTTTGAAACCAAAAGTATTATAAGAAAATTTATGCATCTACATTTTCTGAATGAAGAGTTGACCTCTTCTGTATTAAAACAGTAATTGAACATCAATAGTAAGTGTAGAATTAAGTTTGGGGAAATTTGAATATCTGAAGTAATTGTGTGATGTGCTCAGTTTAAGCTGAAAACAAATTAGAAATTATATCAGAGATGAAATAATTAAAAACAATACTCTTAATAGGTACATAGATTGTCATGGATAGAACTTGTTTCCATGTGATAGCTATCACAAAATCCTACAAATAAGTGACTGAAATGAACCAAATTTCATTTTCTCAAAGATTGTTGTTAGAAGACACTATTAACTAAGTCCCAACTCCATGTGCACGAGAACCGAATACCACCCAGTCCTGCATGTAGCGGTCATGTACTTATGTTAATTTCATGATTGAGATGGAGGGGGTGGAGTCTAGCCTGTTAATCTGGAGATAGCCCCTGAGTAGCCAATGAGACCTTTGGATGGGTATGGCTTTCTCCTGAGACTTCTGGGAAATCTCGCAACATTTCCCTCATGGAGACGAGAAGCTATCTTCCCCGTTGTTGGGAGTTAGTCTCAGAGATGATGAATCACGAACAAGACAAGATGGCAGTGTCTGAGAATCTGAAGGAGCCGAAGAAGAAGCCACACTGCCTTACCCTGATGGAGCCAGACCTCTGAAGATGGTGAAATCACATGGAGGGTCGTGCCAGTGCTGAGTTGCCTCTACCACCACTGGATGCTGTTGATAGACCTTGAGCCCTGAAAGCGAGGAGACCTGGGGAGACCCCTGCCGGCGCCTGGACTCTGCAACCACTGGCCTGTGACTTTGTGAGTCAGAAGAAGACTTTATAGACTGATATCAGGGATATGGCTTAATATCAGATTTGGCAGTCATGTGCTTTTGTTAATTTTATAATTGAAATGCAGGGGTGGAGTCTGGCCTGTAAATCAGGAGAAAACCATTGAGTAGCTGATGAGGCCTCTGTGTGGGCATGGCTTTCACCTGAGACTCCTGGGAAATCTCGTGGTGTTACCCTCGTGAAGATGAGAAGCTGTCTTCCCCAGTTGTTGGGAGTTAGTTTCAGAGATGATTAACCACAGGCAACACAGAATGGCAGCAGCTGGGAGGCTGGAGTAGCCAGTGGAGAGACCACATGGCTTTGCCCTGATGAAGACAGACCTCTGAAGCTGGAGTGGCATGCTGTCGATGGACCTGAGCCCTGGAAGCGAGGAGCCATGGGGAGACCCCTGCCATGGCTGGAATTCTGCACCCACTGACCTGTGACTTCCTGAGTCGGAAGCAGACTTTATAGACTGATTTCGGGCATATGGGTTATTTTTGGACTTATGACTTTGCACTGGACTGGATTAGGATGCCTTCTTAGGGTAACATTTCTTTTGTATATAAACCCTTTCCTTATACCTATATGTGTGTCCTTGAATTTTTTCCTCTGGTCTACCCAGAATAACTCATCAGACTTATGACTTTGAACTGAACTGGGCTGGGATGCTTTCTCAATGTCCCACTCCTTTTCCTTATATCCATATATGAGTCTATGTATTTATTTATCTAGTTTACTTAGACTTACACACTGCACCAGCTTCATAATTATTAGGTTTGCACGCAATGTTGTAGCTACTGTGCTGATCTGTTTCAAGGGTCTTCCTCATTTTATCTATCCTTTAATTTTACTGAGCATAACTCTCACAGTGTTGGAAACCCACATAGAACATTCTACCCTGCCCTACAAGATTGCTGCGAGTCAATGTCTACTTGATGCCATTGTTGTTGCTCTTGGACATCACCCAGTTGGCTCTGACTCATGACAATTTTGCACAGTACAATGAACCACCACCAAGTCCTGCTCCATCCTTACAATTTATCCTCATGCTTGTGCCCATTCCTTTTTGTTTTTTAGCTTTAAAAATAAACTATTGGGGGCTCATACCATTCTTATCACAATCCATACATCCATCCATTTTATGTAAAACACATCTGTACATTTGTTGCCATTATCATTCTCAAACCATTTTCTTTCTATGTAAGCCCTTGGTATTAGCTCCTTATTTTTCTCATCCCTCCCTCCTCACCCTCTCCTTCATGAACCCCTGATAATTTATAAATTATTATTATTTCTTCTTATTGTACACTGTCTGATGTCTCCCAACCCCTCTTCCCTGTTGTCTGTGTCCCAGGGAGAAGGTTATATGTAGATCCTTATAATCATTTCCCCCTTTTTAATCCACTTCCCTCCACGCTCCTGGGATCAGCATTCTCCCCTATGGTCCTGAAGGAATCATCTCTCTGGAATTTTCCATGTTTCAGTTTCCTATCTGTACCAATGTACATTTTCAGGTCTAACCAGATGTGTCAGGTAGAATTCAGTGGGAGCGAGATAGCATTTAAGAACTAAAGTTGTATATTTCACCATTGTTTCACTGTACCCTGATTGGTTCATGTCTTTCCCACGACCCTTCTATAACGGGATGTATTTTCCCTTGCATATGGACTTTGGGTCCTAAATCTGTACTCCGCCTCATTTATAATGATATAATTTTTAGTCTCTTTGAAACATTAACTCCTGGATAGTCTTCAGGTTCCTTAACATCTCTATTCTTCCATCTATGCTTAGTTTATTTTCTCATTTTATATCTAGGAAGAAATTGACTAAAGGCACACCTTACAGTAATTTTTGTTTCATTAACATAAAAAGACAACTCTTTCCCAAACGAGATTTTCTTTGATAGCACAGATGTTAGGCTTTGTAACACATATTTTGTGGAACACAATTCAATATATGACAGAAATAAATACTTAAAATAAAAAATAAAAATTAAATAAGTTAAAGCTTTACTGTAGTTACATAATTTCATGTCAAGTTGAAGTTATATAAAAGAGTAAGGATGGTATTCCACCTGTCCATTAGGCCACAGTCTGGTGGTGAATCCTGTGGTGAATCTTATGACTTTCACATACAGTGGGCCCTGGGAATCTCCTCTTCCCCTCTGCCTTCAGCTTCCTGTGGTGTTCCCTGGTTGGTGCCAGTGACCTGGAGGTATTGACACTGCCATTAGAGCCTCAGGAACTTGCATTCCCCAAAGGGTGACACATCAGCGCACTGCATGTACATCAGCTCGTGACTGTGTGAGTTTGAAGGGGCACTTTTGCACTATTATCAGATGTATGGACTTTAGTTGGACTAGGTTGGGATATTTTCTCAATGTATATTGACTTCTTGATATAAAGCTGTCAATATATATTGACACTTAGATGAGTGTCACTGGAGTTGTTTCTCTCATCAATCCAGTCTAACATAGGCTTCTATTTTGAAACTTTTTTGGACCCATATATGAGAAACCAATTTTAAAGAGATTTACCAAACATATAATATATTAAAAATTAGCAATTGTAATCTTGTTTGAGCTCATATTGTCATATAAAAATATTTATCTTTTTACTGGACCCATTGCCTCTGAAAATCAAGATTCAAGAAAAGTGACGATGACATGTTGCCTACCAAAACATACTTTCTCTCTGATTCTATTGTCTTAATCCCTTAGCCTTCCAATTTGAAAAGAAAAATATAACAAGTTATACAATCATAACATAACTATAATCCTTCTCTAATGCTCACAATGCCCTGGCGATGTAGTGGATTAGGACTCCAGCTATTATCCATGAGTCAAGCAGATGAAGCCCATCAGATGCTTGAAGACAAGACTGTCTGCCCCATAGAGAGTCAAAGGCTGGAAAACCTTATGATGCAGTTTCATTTTGCGCAAAGGAGCCAACGTGGATCAGATTCCGTGGTGGGATTCAGTTGCTTAATATCCATTTGGCAGTACCAATAATTAGCATTTTGTTAAGTTCAGAGAGCTGTTAGTTAAAATGTCACTTGTAATCAGGTTCTCTCAAATATTGCAGCTTCCATAATCACATTCCTATTGTGGAAATCATGCATTCACATTCCTTATTACTTTTAATGTTTACCTGTGCAACAGTATAGTCTAAGAGCCAGTTGAAATGCTCATTCCATCAACAGGAATACAAAATGTAGTTGAAGCTATTGATTCATTTCATAAAACTCCTTATCATTTTGATGAAATACTAATTTTTTTATTCCCTGGGTTTCTCATTTCAGTAAACAAACATATACCTTAAAAGAAAAAGTGCCAAAAAGCTGAAGGTGTTTTGTGTTTTTTCAAACATTTCCAGGAGATATTAGGAAAGAATTATGCAGCTCTTGAAAGTGTTCAGAGCTAAAACTATTGTCAGAGCAAATGCTATAAATTCAGCAAAAGTGGAAAGGGTTCTTTTTTTTCGAAGATGAACATAATATGGTCACAGAAGTCACCTGTTTCTAATGTACATAATGACCATTGTTTTAATTGCTTCCTTCTAAAGGAAGGGGATCCTATTCCTACAATGAAAAGATGATTAAGGAAATGTCACACAGCTGATGATTCTCTGATTAAGGTGAGGAATTTTTGCAATCGAGGATCCCAAACAAAAAGCATCATGGGTATATGCAAAATTGGGTTTTCTCAGACATTACTTAATATTTTACTTAAAGTTCCCTTATCATTCAATCTAGTTTTGTGAACCTATTTTATTTTTCTCATTTAAGTATTAACTGTATGAAATAATAAACTATCTTTTGTATATCTTTTTTTAATACTTAAAGTGATCATTAAAACAGTGGGGCTGAGCCCCGGTGGCATGGCAGTAGAGTGTGGGCCTGCAGCCCACTGGCTTGGTGGTTCAAATCCAGCAGCAGTTCTCAAGGAGCAAGACTGGACCTCCCACTCCCACCAGGGCAGTGATTTACCCCCCACCCCCTGAAAAAAAAAAAAACAGTAATCCTGTTGCTAAATTATTTGAATTCCACTAATGGTCAGAATTCCATTAATTATGGAATACATAAATACTATATTGTTCTATATAGTTTTGCAATCTTAAAATTAACAGTAAAATTTCAGCTATTCACAAACTCGAATTATTTTGAATTCATGATAGTTATACTCTAAAATAATTTTTCATGATGATATTAACAAAATACTCTCATAACAATATCAGTCCTATCTGATTTTTACTCTATCCAAACAATCATTAATTAAATTTTATTCAATAAGAATGAATGATTTATAAATGCACATATTTCTCACAAACCAGCTCTCTTGCTATCTGGAACTAATTCCATATTTCTGACAATGAAGTTACTTTCTGATCAAATAGGTTAATTCAGTGACTATGCAGGTCATCTTCTATTGTGATTTGATGTGGTCACCCACGTTTTGGCATAAAGCAGAGTTTGTTAGGCTGACCACGCTTCCAAAGGAAGAGAGTCTATGCTTGTATTGCGTGGCATTGGCATTAACTTGTATCACTTGGCATATGCCTCTTTTTAAAATGAGAACAGAATTTCAATTGCTATTTAATTCATATGGACCTAAGGAAATAGTAGCTGTGGGCTCTGTTTGTTCTTGTTCTTGTAAATCACAGGACAGAACAGGTTTTCGGGCACTGTTCGAGTCAGTACCTCAGGTCTCCCTTAACAAATGGGTGTCACTCAGAAGCGTTAGAGATGATGACTTCTTGATTTCAATTGCACTTTTAGAGTGCTAACAAAGTGACCTCTGGCCTTTCTTGCAGTCAGTCGCAGGAAGATGGGAAATAGTAATTATGGTGTAATAAAGCACATGAGGACTCTATTTAAATGGCAGAATTTGCATTTAAATGGAAATTTCAAAATGAAAACATGTAAAAGCTTGATAGGTGAAATATTTAGTATACAGCTCATGCTGGCAGTTAGAAGCACACTTAATCGCTCGTCATAGGTGGATGTGGAGAGCTGGACCTTTGAACATGCCCCCCAGATAGGAGCAGGGAAGGTGAGTTCACTTGAAAAGGGAAAAGGGAAATTAGCGAAAGATGTGACCATTTCATCAAATTGAGTTAGAAGCATATTTTAGTTTTGGAAAAGTGTCGAGACAAAGTTTTATTTCACTTAAATGTAATGACCTATAGTTTGCAGAATGACTGATTTATTATCACTTAGAGATTTGATGGAATTAACTCTCAACTGTTCATTGAAATTCTATATTAATATTATTAAAGAAAGTATTTATGTATTCATGATAGAGAAATACATCTAGTGTATATACATTTAAACACATTAGACAGTTTGATGTTATATTCAAACTAATATGGCACTCTGTCACTGAAATTTTTTCTTTATTTTAAATCAAAGAAAAGCTCATGAAAGTAACTGCTGGCTGGGAGAAACAAATAATTCATTCAGCACAATACAAAAAGTAATGCAATGAGGGTGAACTTATTTTGTAAAAATCTACAGGAATGGAATTTAAAACTACGGACTTTTGTGTTACTTATATCATTGCACACAGGGTTTATAGGACAGGGATGAACTTGAGATGGCTTGCAGCCTTGTAACTGTCATCAAAGCACTGAGTGGGACATGCAAATCAGTTGTGCCTCCTCTTTCCCTGACAATTCTGATATGAGAAGTTAGGGGGAAGATGGTGATAGAGTCTATGATTTAGTTGTGAGCAATTGTTCACAGAGTTAATTTTGATTGTCGCCTTGAGTAGTGGTTTTGTGCTTATGTTAATTTCATGATTGATAAGTAGGGGTGGAGTGTAGCCTGTTAATCTGGAGATTGCCATTGAGTAGCCAATGAAGCCTCCATGTACGCATGGGTTTCTCCTGAACCATCTAAGAAATCTCGCGGTATTTCATTCATGAAGATGAGAAGCTATCTTCCCCAGCTGTTGGGAGTTAGTCTCAGAGATGATTAGTCAGGGACAAGGCAAGGTGGCAGCATCTGAGGAGCTGGAGAAGCCACATGGCTAGGCCCTGATGGAGCCAGACCTCTGAAGCTGGAGAGGCCATATGGAGACCCCTGCCAGCGATGAGTTGCTTCTGCCACCACTGGATGCTGTTGATGAACCCTGAGCCCTGGAAGCGAGGAGCCATGGAAAGACCCCTGCCAGCACCAGGTCTCTATACCTACTGACTTGTGACTTCGTGATTCAGAAGGAGACATTATAGACTGGTCTTGGGCATATGGGCTAATATTGGACTTAAGACTTTGAACTGGACTGGGTTAGGATGCTTTCTCAATGTTCCATTCCTTTCATATGTAAACCCTTTCCTTATAGCCATATGCATGTCTATGGAATGTATTCCCCTAGTCTACCCAGACTAACACACCTTGGAGCATTAACAAGTGCATCAGGTTATGTTATCAAGCTGCTGAGTTTAAAATAAGCCTCTTCAAGCAGGAGGGAGGATCTCCGTAACATCAGAGTCAGAGTTGAGCACTTCCTTTGGACTGTCAAGTCCCTAAGTGGCATGCTTCCAAGACCCAGGCAAGAGAAAGCTTTGCCATCAGAGAATCTGTGGAGAGCAGCAGCAGTCAGCCGAGAACATGAGCAGCATGTGGAATGGTGGGCTTCTTGGCAAACAACTGGTAGAGCTGAATGCCTTCAGGCAAGAAACTTAGAATTCCTCCTCACACTTAATCGGACAGATGATTTGCAGAGTCAAGACACTAGAATTGAACATCTTTGGACTATGGTTTTTGCTTGAGCGGTATGCCCTTTGGACATTCATCGGCATCATTAAAACACCTTTAGAACTTTGTTCAAGCAGGACAGAAGCTGCAGTCCCTCATGGTTAAAACACTGAGGAGCAGGGAAGAGCTATATGGGAGCATGACTGGGAAGTTTATTTTGACTAAAGAACCAAACAAATACTTTTAACCCTGATTCTCCTCCATCACTGGTCTGTGCGATGTTGGGCTGTTACGAATCTCATATACCTGCAACACTGCAAACTTTTTGGTTACTTTTAAGTGCCAGCATGTCAGCATGCAACCATGCAACAGATTGAAACGCTGCCCAGTCCTGAATCAATATAAACATTATGAGGTTTGAGCCCACCATTGCAGTCCCTACGTCACCTCATTTTCTTAAGGCCCTTCAGCTTTTTCACTGAACTTCGACTTAACCAAATAGATGCCATTATAGGGAGCAGCATCTTCAGTTCATCCACCTGAATTCTGTCCTATTGTCACTATGAGTCAGAAATGACTCTTTGTTGGTCATTTTTGGTCTTCTTTGTTTCCACTTTTGAATTTCAATCACCGATAATTATAAATGCATCCTCATTGCATTTTGATCAATTTTAGACTGAAGAGTTTGGTGGCATTTTAAAATGCCATTGTCACTGGATATGACAGTAGCCAGATGGGGGATAGAAGAGGCAGTTCCCAATGGATGCTTGCTCTATACGGAAATGTCCATACCACCATAAAGGGGTTGGAAAGAAATCAGGCATATATGAGACACCTATGGAAACAAGACAAACTGGGCATGCTCAGACTCTGGTCACCTAGGTCCAGCTGGAAATCAACCTGGGCACCTGGAATCCAGCAGCAACAGCATCACCATCACACACGTGTGCCTGGACTTAGCCACTGAGATAGGCCAATCCCCTAACCCATGTCCCCCCAGTCTGAGGTTAGGGGGGAATAAATAGCAGATGTAGGGCAGGCAACTCACCTCTTTCAGGGCCTCTCTTGTAAGTCCCGTGGTGGGCCATCTCCTGTGTGTTACCTGAAAAGTCAGGTAAGAGAAGATCGGGGAAGGGCTCTCACTTTCTTCTTCCTTTTTCCGTTAGGGGACTCCACTTTCTATTTCCCCTGGGGCTTTTTGCACTTCGCTGAAGCAGCCATTTTCAGTCAAGATCTCTCCCATGGCCCATGCAGCTTTGCCTGCTTTGCTGAGAGAGCATGCACTGAGTCCTGATGACCCCAAACTTCTCTTTCCCTCAGAAAAGTTACTTGGATTTACAAAAGCGCTTCTGCCGCACAAATTCTTTCAGTGTTGAGAAGCAAGAATCAAGGTAAACCATCCCCCACACCAAATAGATGTATTAGTGGTGCATAAATTTAAATAATAGCCAATATTATACAGTGTTTGTTGTTGGTGTATAAACAGTATCCTGTCACAGACAAAATTATACTTTAAGATAGATGTGAAATAGTTTGGGGGATTTTTTTTGTAATGAATAAATTGTACACCTTTCCTTTTGAATTTGTGAAAACTTGACAGAGAATCAGGTAGACCAGATAAGAATGGATATGTTTAAATTATGGTATTGGCAAAAAAAGTTGAATATACCACAGACTTCTAGAAGAACAAGCAAATCTGACTTGGAAGCGATGCAGCCAATATATTCCTTAGGGCTAGAGGGGCACGGTTTTATTTTATGTAGCTTGCTCGTGCTTTCTGAATAAAAAAAGAATATCTTGCTTATTCAGAAGGTCAGGGAAAAACACAATGACTATCTAGGTGATGGACTGACACAGTGGCTGCAATACAAATAAGATATTTTTGAGGATATAGGGAAATAGAAACCCTTGTTCATGTAAGAGTCTTGATCAAAAGATAGATAAAGCAAGATAAAATTTAGCATTTTTATGGAAACCAAATCATCTGTAGATATGTATGGTAGAAGACCTTGACATTTTTGCCCCAGGATGAATTTAAAACAAACAAACAAAAGCTCCTTAAGTCATATTAAAGCTAGAGTATAGCTTAAGTTAAGGAAATTTCCCCTGCACATTATTTTCTTTTACGATCAAAATGTGGACAAATTGAGACCAATCTCCCATATTAGACAGGAAACAGGTGGTTGTGGGGAGAAAGATAGTGAAAATAGTGGTACAACTTAAAGAATGTAATCAATGTCACTGAATTGTGCGTGTCAAAATGTTGAATTAGTTTATATTCTGTGTACATTCTTCGACTACCACCATTATATATATATACATATATATGTAGATAGATTACATATATATTTTGTTGTTGTTGTTGTTGTTGTTTGTTTTGTTTTTTGGGGCATCACTGCTCTCCAGTGGTGGGAGTAGGAGGCCCAGCCCCACTGCTGGAATTGAACCTCCATCCCAGTGGGCTGCAGTCCCGCGCACAACCACTACACCACCGGGGCTCAGCCCTGCATATATTTATATAAATTAAGTTATTGAAACAATATGCCAAGCCTTATATCTCTACCTCTTTAGCGGTGCCACAATTTATCTGCCTTCATCAAGAATTACTAGTATGTTGTTTCTCACTTAAACATTTTGTTCAAGTTTTCTAAAAAGAAGGTTCCTTACATATTAAATATCCATCCTGTAAATACAAATAATCTATAAGAAAATATTACAAACCAGTCAGTATTTTAAAGTTGAGGATATAAATTCAACATACCCTATTAAGGTTTTTTTTTTTTTTTTAATTTTGGATATGTGTAAGATGGATCGGGTTATTTGGAAAATGATAAGGGTTGTGTGTGGAATCAGCAATCCTTGTATCTAACTTAGCTTCATTCTGTTCAGATTTAGAATTTGAAACCGAGAAAACAAAGATAGATTGGAGGAATACTTTTTTAAAATAAAAAAAATGAGTTTGGATTAAATAAGCAAATCATATTGCCTCTTTTTTCACTTTAGCTGTAAAATTTTGCTATACATAATGAGAGAGAGAGTATCAAATAGTCAGGATGTCTTTGAGTCACCCTGACTCATAGCAATGTGATGTATCACAGAATGAAACACTTTTGGGGCCTGCTCCATCCGCAAAATTGTGCTTAAATTTGAGCCATTATTTCCGCCCCAGTGTCAGTCCATTGCGTGCAAAGCCTTCCTCACTCCCATTGCCCTTCTACTTTACCAAATGTAGGACTAGTCCCATAGACTGGCTTCTCTTGAGGAATCTTGGCGGTATGTGGCTGTGTATTGGTATGTGATCAAAAGGTTTGTATTTGAAGTCACCAGCTACTCTGCGAGAGAAAACCAGGATTTTCTACTCTTGGTTAGTCTCTGAAACTCACAGGCTCCCATCTATTCTGTTCTAAAGGGTTGGCTGAATAAACCTCAACTCTGTGGCTGTGAGTTTGGATTGGCTTGGCCTCTTCAGATGACAGATTTAGAATATGTGCAACTAAGACTTATTATTCTTGACTCTAAAGTGCATTGCCATAATTCAAATGCATTGCATCAATTCTTCAGTTTTCTTATTGAATGTTTTTCTTTTTTATTCAGTGTCAAACTTTCACATGCAAGTGAGGTGATCAGCCACACCTGAGCCCTCAACATTTTGTCCTTGCTTTTCAAACTTCAAAGAAATCTGGTGCACAGATTTATTCAAGGAAGGACATCTTTGATTTCCATACTGCTGCTCACATTATAGAAGAGACAAATTTGTTCTGCCTCATTGACATTGGTAAGATAAATTGTGGGGGTTCCTGCACAGCCACCTCTAGCATATATGAATCAAATGATTGTAAAAGAAGTTTTCAAAGAAAAAAAAACCAATTTTTTTCAAAAGTAATCCCTGTCTTCAAATAAAATTGTTTTAATTGTTAGGAATAAAAGCTAAATTATTAGAGGCTATAAAAGAAAAGTACATAATGAGCTTCATATTAAATATTTTATGTTATAAGAAAAGATGTTGCATAAAAAAGAACAAGCCTACAAGAATCATTGTTTTCTTTGAACAAAGGCACATTACTAATGAAATTACCTGCTAAGGGAAAAAAAGTGTCTAGGTATTAAAGCTGATGATATCAGGGAATTAAATAATCAAAAACTAGATGACATTTTCACAAATCAGACACTCACAAATCATTGAATTTGTTGTAATGGAATATACCAACCACCACCCCCCCAAATTAATAACTGATATAGTTGTACATGGAAATATATTAATTATGATAAATTTGATCACAATATCCAAGGAGGAAGCAACCCCAACAAGGAACTAAAAGAAAGAAAATATTTATAAAGCAGTACCTTAAAAATAATTTTTTTTCATGCATAAGGGGAAAGATCTACTTCCTTCAGTTTCAAAATGATTTTGAGTGTGTTATCAAGACTTAAAAATATATAATAATGACTCAGCCTATGTTATTAGATCTTGCCTGTGTTCTGAAATTCTGTCATATATAACATTCAAATTTAATGAATTATGCCTTAAATATGGTCTACACTAGGAAGATAATTAATAAGAAGAGAAGTATTTTTCTGACTTGCTTGATTCACCACTTTTGTTTTGCTCTTCTCATGCTTTGTGCTTCTTGAGTCTTAGCTGAACAATGTTTTCTCTGACAAGCTTTGGATTTCTCTAAGAGAATAGAGTGATTAAGTGTATGAGAGACTGGTGTTTTGCTGCACTTAAAGAGGGAAGATGCAGATGTGACTGACCTTAAAGGTCTTTGTCCAAATCAACCCCTCTTGCCTCCCTACTTTACTTCCTACAGGAGAAAAATCAGTCCTGTCTACACAAATCCCAATTCCATTAACCTTTCAGCTACTGCTGAGACATGGTTATACTAAGGTCCTTAACATTATATATCTCAAGAATTTGCTGGCATATCTTTTATAAGTTTCTCTTGTAATATCTTGACTATTTCAGATAGTTCATAGTTCAGTTACCTGAGAATATTAAAGTGCAGAACAATTTTGATTTCTGGAATTAATGTTGAACTTGAGGGTCACTGGAGAGGTGAGGTAGAGGGATGACATGCATTGAGCAGCATTCACTCATACACACACACAAACACACACTATTTGAATACAAATACTTGTAGTCCCTTATGTTCCAACTCTCTCTGATTAAAGTTAATCTACAAATAAGTAAATAAAAGGGGACAGGGAACACATAAAGGTTTAGTATGTCTTGTTTCTAAGTAGGCAAATAAATTGAGTTCAATAGGAAGCACACATGATATGTATGAGTGAAGATTCTAGAATCATATACTGTAGCACTCATTCCACTTTTGCCTTTTATTAAATATGAGGGTGCCCACCAATGGAATTTTTTTTCAAAGCTATATATTTACAGTTTTTTACAATGCAACTTCATCACCTTCAAAGTGCTCTCCATTACATAATACATTTGTCAGATCTACAATTCCATTCCTGGAAGTATTTTTCAAACTCATCTTTTTGGATAGCTGACAGTATCTCCTTAATTTTTACTTCACTTCTTCTGCATAATTAATTTTTCCCCTCCATGGGCCCTCTTTATTTGCAGAGACAAAAACAAGCTGCCCAGATCGAGGTCAGGAGAATAAAATGCAAGAAGATGTGTGGGTCCAGAGGGACATGCTGTTTTTTTTGTTTTTGTTTTTGTTTTGCCAACAACTGGTGCACTGGGATGAATGCATGGGTTGGGGAATTGTCATTTTGGCAAAACCAGTCCCCCATCTGCTACAAACCAGACCTTTTATGTCATATATTGCTATAAGTAAACTTGATTAACTGTTGGACCTCGTGAACTCCAAATGTGCTACGAGTCAACGTTTTCATTCTTTTGGGAAGTTGAAAGACTTTCAGAATAAATTTTGTCATCAATCAACATTTCACCTTTTGAAACAAGAAAATCACTTATACACTTTAAGTTTTTCCCATAGCAATGTCCTTGTAAGCTGTGTTCAACATCACAGCACTTACTTTCTACACATTTTTCTCAAGCAGGAAACAAAATTTCACAGCTGCATTCTGGTACCTTAACATGCTGGTACCATTCTGGTACCAAAAACAAGGTTAAAGCAAAAATGTTTTTACAAAAAAAAAGTCTTGTGACCAGAGAGAACCTTCTCAGGGGACACCATTGGATGCACTAACTCAGAGGGAGTGGCTGGATGCCGACCTATAAGGAAAAGTACATATTCCCAAAACTCTGTCCTGCCCAGCACAATTCTTTTTTTTTTTTTTGGGGGGGGGGGCGAGGATATGCCATTGAATAATGTCACGGGGATATAGCAACGTCTCTGTAAGTTACTATTCTTAAATATAAATAAGGATGAGATCTAATAAAATCAGTGTGATGCCTTAATTAATGTTTATGCTGAAATCATAAGCATTCATGTAATGTTAATTAGACTTGTTTATGGGCACCAAATGATTGATAAAATAAGTACAACTATTTGATCATTGGCAAAATCAAACACAGAAATGGCTCATAATCATCCAGCTGATTCTGGTGTGAACTGGGTCTCTATTGATTCTCTAAGACTGGAAAGCGGATCCCTTCATCTTTCTCCTGAAATGTGGTTCATGGATTTTAACTACTGACTAGGTCAGTAGTAGTCAAGTGCCTATCTGGCAGCACCACAAGAACTCAGTAGGCACTGAATGCTGTTATCTGAAAGAACATAAAATGCATAGAACAAAAGAGCTGAATTTTAGAAATAATTTTAAAAATTATATCGATAATTTGACTCTGATACTACTACTGTATTATTTCCAGATCTTATAAATCAATCACTGATATTAGAGCAATATTTATTTTAATTTTCTGTGCTTTATATTATATATTGTAAACTATATTTTGCAGGCAAGTGAATTAAAATTCCTTATTAAAATAAGCACTATTATTTTTAGGTGTGTCCTATCATTTCCAACTTATAAGTTCCCAAAGCACAACAGATTTCAATAGCTCCCTACTTGGGCCTTTCTCACCAGCATTTTTTAAACACATTATTGCAGCCAATATGATGATAATTTACACTGGGATCTTCCTCTCCCTTGTAGAGACTCCACTTTCCCCAATATGCTTGTCTTCTTTAGGGACCCATCAGACTGATTACATGATCAAAGGAGAGAAGAAGTCTTTCCATTCTTGCCTCTAAGAAGAATTCAAATTGTACTTCTTCCAAGACAGATTTGTTCATTCTTCTGACATTATATGACATATTGACATCCCTCAACAAAATCACAATTCAAAGGCAACACTTATTCTACATTCATCCTTTTATGTTGCCAAGCTTTATAATGAGGTGATTGAAAATATCATGGTCTGAGTCCGGTGCTTCTTAGTTTTCAAATTCACAGAAACCCATATATATAGGATAGAGTTTTATATAAAAGGAAAGTGTACATTAAGAAAGAATCCTAGCTGAGTCCTTCTGAAGCCCATAAGTCCAACATTAGCCCATATGTCCAACATTGATCTACTAAGTCCCCCTCAATATCACAAAGCACACTCAATGACACCAACTGCAGGAGGGAAGCCGAATCAGTGAACATGTAAGCATCTCAGCACTGGCAGGGGTCTCCACAAGACTGCTCAAGCACCCAAGGCTACATCAAGGTAGGTCCATGTGACTTCTCAGGGATGTCTCAGAGGAAGTGGGCCCTGTCTGCTGAAGCAGGAAACTGGCTACAGCAGCTGCACCATGGTGAGACCATCAGAAAGCAAGAGACGTGAGAACGAGAAAGGCGAGCCTCACTGAGCTATTTATCTCTCTGCTCTTCAATTAATTTCACAGGTGTCTATTGGCCAGTTAGCACAACAAACATTGACTATCTCAATGTCTTTATTCTTTTTGACATTTAAATGTAAAGTTCAATATTTTGATTGATACAATACTTATTTAGCAATTTTTAAATAATATGCATGGAATAAAGATCAGGTAAATTCTTTCAATATATTTCACCACTTTTATATATTTCAATATATAGTCACCATTTTATAAGTAATTTTCTTGCCTTTCATATAGAAACTTAAATTTACAAAAAAAGTAGAAAAAAGATGATAGCTAGGTATTAGTTTTCTGCACAATTCATTTTATTGTCAGGATTTTAATGATTAATTTTACAGTAAATATTATATGGGAAAATTAAATACTTCCATTTTCACTGCTCAGGTTCACTAATTTATAAATGTGTGTGCACAATCGCAGCTCTTAGAGATGAGTTTTCCAAAATCATTTCCATATTCAAACAATATAGATAGCATATAATCATGAAATAAAATAGATATTTATATAGAACATTATCCTAATTTCAGCATATTTTGCTTAATATGCAAAAACAAATACTCATACCTATTGTGTCTCATAATTTGACTTATTTTCATCAAACAAGCGATTTTCTTCACCTCTCTGTAAAATGCTTAAAATATACTAAGTTTTTATTCTGGTTTTAGCTAATATTTGCTTTCCTGGGGATTCTAATTAATTAAGATTTTATTGAATGTGTTCATACTAAGAAAGGGAAATATAAGATAAGTGTATGCCATTGACACTGGACTGATACAGTGCCAGCAATAACAAGCTCCAATTTAGTAACGACTGTGTTGATGATACAGGGTCACTGAGTGTTTTATTCTATTGCACAGTGAGCTGCTGCAGATTAGCACTGACTCAGCAGCACCAACCAGTAACAGCAACATCATTTACCTGAGTGCTGTTATCTCTATGTTAACAAAAAATAGACATAGTGACAAATGTATTTTTTTTTTAATGAGAGAGACATTTTTTGGTCATTTCAGTCCATATGGCCCAACATTCTTGAAATAAGCACAGAAATTGGGACTCACACATGCAGGGTATAGAAACCACTGTGCTAACTATAAATCAGAAATTTTGCTCTGCAAAGTAAATGTTTTAGGTATTTTAAATCATTACTTTTTTTTTACTGTTACTAACCTCTACTGCTTTGGATGTATAAGAAACCATAGAGAATTTGAAAAATATGAATAAGAACATTTTCCAATATAACTTAATTTACAAGTAGAAGTCTGCATTAGACTCATTAGTCAGCTTTCTTCTGCCCCAAAGTATTAAAACATTAAAGTATCATGCCATTAAATTACAGACTAAAACTCAGAAATCATCTTTGAGATCTATGAATCATCAACACAAAACACTAATCATTTAATCTGAATGTATACTTAACATGGGTAAACAGTCATAAATAATTACCCCAGAGATTATGAAGTTCATGTAGTTCTTTCAGTAACTGCAAAAATAATTTTATATACAGGAAACAGATATCAAAAATGATGTTTTGGTAATCCTGAAACATTCTGTGTACTGCATTCTGTCTCTGATGAGTATTATTCAAAATTTATGCCTAAAATAGGACAAGGTTACAGTTTTCAGAATCACTTATTATTTAGAATAGAAAGAGCTCCATTTATCAGCATGATATTTTAAATAGAGCAAAGATGAATAAGTACTTCTAGAGATATTACAAAACAGTACACAATGGACATGGCTTTGCTGAATCAAAATAATTTTGCTTTTTAAAAACATTCTAAACACAATTTATACAATTGTATAAATTACCTTCAAGTTTACCATTGGTTCCCAGTTATAGGTACTTAGATCAATGAGATGTTCAACATAAGCACATACAGATCAAATTTGGTGTGTTAGGCTAGGTTTTCTAGAGAAACAAATCCAGAGACATATGTGTGTGTTTGTGTGTGAGTAAGAGAGAGCTTTATAGCAAGAAGTAATTATGCATCATGAAAACATCTCAACACCGTCCAACTCAAGTCTTTAAGTCTGATACTAGTCCATGTGCCGTTTTTCAGAATCACGAAGCCACATCCAAAGATGCCGAATGCAGGAACATCACTGGCAGGTGGGAGCAGTCTTATGGATCCAATCATGAAGGAAGCATATCCCCAAGCTCTTACACATCTCCATGTGCTGTCATCAAGAAGGTAAAGGTAGAGAGAAAGAGGTAGGTTCTCTGGACCCTCCTAAGGATGAGGTCATGCCGAACAAAGAGGTGCCATCAGGCTGTGACTTGATTCACATTCTAAACTCCAGCCCTATACTACAAGTTGGCATGAAATTATGTAACTACCACAACTTATGTGTGATGTGATCAATTATGGATAGTTTCTGCCCTTAGGATATTAATACTATGTATTTACAAAGAAATATCTGATACAAATATATGCATCTAAAGGGCTTTTTGTATCTAAAGTTTAATAAAATCATATGAATACTAAATTCATCTATGATCGATGTGTTAGTCTGGGTAGACTAGAGGAACAAATTTCAGAGACATGCATATAGGTATAAGGAAAGGGTTTATATACAAAAGGAATGGGATATGGAGAAAGCATCCCAGCCCAGTCCAGTTCAAAGTCATAAGTCTGGTATTAACCCATATGCCCGAAATCAGTCTATAAAGTCTTCTGACTCACGAAGTCACAGGTCAGTGGGTGCAGAATCCCGGTGCTGGCAGGGCACCTCACCTCCAGGGCTCAGGGTCCATCAACAGCAGAAGCAACTCATCGCTGGCAGAGGTCTCCATCTGGCTGCCCCAGTTTCAGAGGTCTGGCTCCATTGGGGAAAGCTGTGAGATCTATCCACCGGCTCCTCCAGCTTCTCGAACGCTGCCAGCTTGTCTTATCCATGATTAATCACCTCTGAAACTAACTCCCAACAACTGGGGAAGGTAGCTTCTCATCTTCACGAGGGAAATATCGCGAGATTTCCCAGGAGTCTCAGGTGAAAGCCAGGCCCACACAGAGGCCTCATGGGCCACTCAATGGCTATCTCCAGATTAACAGACCAGACTCCACCCCTACATTTCAATCATTAAATTAACATAAGCATATGTCTGCCACAATAGAATATTCAATTGTAATATTTAGTGGTCAACTAGTTTTTAATGAGTACCTGTGAAGTTACTATGAGTCGAAGCATAATATTAAGTATCTAATTGGTTCTTTAAGACAGAGTCAATTATTTCTAAGAGCAGAGAATTTTTCCAAATCGTTAATAAGTTATATAAAAATTAGCTATCATATTTAGCAGTTAGTATATTTAGCAATTATTAATTATAAATGATATAAAATAAATCTAACTGCTTGATGGTTGAAATTTCTATGATTAGGTGGTCAGAATATTGAAAATCATAGAGAATATAAGTATTTTAAAATTAGAATTATAGGCAGGAAACAAATAACAAAGTGTATATGCAAATCCTTAGATGAATATCCTAGTATGTTTAAGATATAAAATGAAGACAGTTCCTAAGGAATCATGATCAAAAAGATGGAGATGAGAAGAACTTGATAGCAGCTAATGATCTAACACTGCAAAGTATTATGTGACTTGTTAAGGAGCTTGATTTTTGTTCTTGGTGTAATTAAACCAAATATAAATAGAATGGGCGCCATGAGTGAACTCTGATTGACAGTCATCCTGAAGGAGAAATTGCGAGTGTCTGAGAATGTAATTTGCTATAATGTATCAGTTCAACACTGTGTTACCAGGGCCCTCTGGAGACTTTCTCCTCCCTTAAAAAGTTACATTTGCAGACACTAACACGTTTTATTTATTCTTTTAACCACTCTATCAAGGGTTCAAACCCAGCAATTACCTAAGGGACCAAGGTTGAAGTAGTCTGTTCCCATAAAGATTTACAGTTTCAAGAATCTAAATAGAGTCACTATGAATAAGAATAAGCTTGATGGCAGTGAATTTGTGTTTTAAAGAGTGCAAAGAGGGAATTAAAATGACCTGATTTATATGTTAAAACATATGTTAAGATTCATAAGATGAGTCTAACTGTGGAAGCAGAAACCCTCATACTTTTATTTGATTTCTGTATATAGATTTATGTTACTATGGAAGAAAGGAATTAATTAAATAAAAGCAAGTGGAAATAGCAGGAAACAAATTGCAAGGTTCCAAGTAAGACACGGGTAAATTTAATTTTTTTATCTTGGTGGATAGAATTAATGCAGCTTGCTGGTGAACTAATAGTGGAAGTTAAAAAACAAGTCCAGGACTAATGGCTAGATTTTACTTTTGGTGATGTGAATCCTATTGACTCAAATGAAAGTGTATGAGATAAAAGAGTCTTGCCAAGCAGTTTAAGATAAAGGAGAAGTTTCATATTGCCTTAAGGGTTTAGGCTGAGAAACCCACAAGGGCAGTTACACTAATGATTCACTCTCTATGAGTCATTCAACAGCATTGAGTTTGATTTTTTGTTTATTTGCTTATGCTTGGCCTAGTGTGCTACTCCATGCATTGCTAATTCCAAGGTTTACAAAAGTAAAACTCATCAGTAGCTCTACTCTAGAAAGAGGAAGCTTTGGGCACCCTTATTTCATCTTGGAAACCCCCAGAGGAAATCTATTCAATGGTGCTAGGAGTCAGAATCTACTGGATAGTAATGAGTGTGACCTTTTTTATTTAAATAAATTGAGAATATCAAAGATTGGTATGAAAAAAAAAAAGATTGGTATGAGCTAAATATTTGAGGGCTGCAATATTTTACTTTTAGAACTGATAGGAATTATATTTCCAGAAAGAGGGAAGAGAACAATAAGTGAATAAAAAATTTTAAGCACAAACACAAAGGAATACAGCTATCACTTAGAGCTGAGTCCACAATTAAGCTAAACTTGAATTAATCAGAAAATAATACAAATAAAAAATTTGAGATAGCATTTAGATCACATATAAAAGGAGATATCTCAAAAAAAAGAACATTTTCATAGGCTCTGTATTTAAACTTTTTAATAAAAATAACCTTTTCCTCTTCAAGGTGCACTCCATTGCACCTTCTACAATAGCAGAAGTTAGACCACTATTGTTGCCGTTGCCACAACCGTCAGTAAGTTGAGTCAAAGATACATCCAGGAGATCCTAAAGCAGGAAGCTAGTTAGAGACTTTAACACATGGTTCAGTGCAGTAGTATCAATTAATATAATCAAAATTATGTAAATATAAGGGAACTTGGCACTCTTTGTTAAACATGGAATATTGACTGAACATACCTACTTTTTACTCCTACTAGAAATGCCACAATCATGCACAATGCAGAGGCTAACTAATTATAGAATAACATTCTAAAAATGAAAGCAGATAGAAAGTGGTAATTGTGTTAATACAACAAATAGTGTTAAAATGTATTTGACTGGTTTATGTGAAAAAAATCTCTCTAATATGATATTTAGGGATCCGTGTAAGTAAAAGCATCATGTCATGTCATTATATTACAATGCATCTTACCAAAATATGTCCATGCGTGCAACGAGCTTAATCTCTTTTGTAACATTTCACTTCTTATATGGAAGAAATCATTAGATGCTTGGGGGGGGGGGTTGGAAATCTAACACAGAAGTCCAAGAACCAAGCAAAGAGGATGAAAAAATAACAATCAGAATGGAAATATCAACAATAATATAATCACAATTGCTACATACCCACTTATAGTTACAGTTAAATATAACACATCCAAAAGACAAAGTCTAATATTGTAACACAAACATTTGGAGAATCTAAAATCATTATTTAGAATTCAAATATTGATTTCTCTAAAATTATAAGATTAAGAGAAAGATTAATACACGGCTTTGGTGGAACCAACTGTGCCAATTTATGAGAGCCCAGAACATTTGTGCACTGTGGCTAAAATTAAATTCTGAACCTATCATTAAATAAATTATAATTAGAATAATAGGCACAGAAATTATAATTTTTTCATTAAAAAATTAGCTAGAAATGATCCTAGATCTAAATGCAAAACATAGCCTCCAGCAACCGAAGGACCAGTAGAAACAATTGTACGGGGAGAATGTATAAAGATCACAGGAGAGTCATAGAGGAAAGGAAGGCTGGGAGAGAAAGTAAAGTAAAGGAGTCAGATACATTGTATGGCAGTATGCCCACCTTTGCCCCTCTTGATAGTCCACGCTGAAGTGGGAGAAGAGAGAGCAAGCCTTTACCATCTTGAGCTCTTTATAGGTAGGCTTAAAACATACGTGTTCAGTAGCTGCATGGGTCACAGATGGGTGGTACAGACATTAAAGCCCTTGAACTCACAGGTGAGGAAACCAATACCTGCTTTGCGGGATATTATGAAGGGGCCTGGTGACACAACTGAGAGAGAGAAAAGGATATCTGCTTCCACAGGGAGCCAGGATCAACCATGTGTTCACTGAACAGCAGCATAGCTGTTAAGGGGGAGAATCTATGGGAATGATATGTGAAGTAGGATAAGGTACTTGGACTTTAACTCTAACTTACCGCAGTGGAAGCTTTCCTACCACAGAATATTAGCTTTGAGATTTCTTCTGTTATGTTAGGAATATAGTCCTAGCCATATTTCCTCCAGTGTTAGTTTATCACACTAAACTATACAATTTTATATGCTAATGTAAGAAAAATCTTAGAGCACCTTAGGCGATTGCTCCTTAGAATGATGCAACAAAAAAAATTGGATCCATCCAAAAATATATATGTTGATATTCACTAAAATATAACTTTAGTGGGGAAAAACCTATGATATGAAAAGAAGTATTAAAAGAATGAAAAGATAATTCACAGACTGGGAGAGCATATTTGCAAACATATATCTGATAAAGGAGTTCCAACATGGTGCATAAATCATTTTTTACAGCTTAACTATCAGAAACTAAGTAGGAACTAACAAGGAACTGTCTAAACATATAGACAGATAAAATGTAAGTATATAAAATGATTGACATCATGCGTCCTTCTTGTTAGGAATGGTCATTCGATTTGTACTTATGGTGACCTTATGCATACAGAAGGAATTGAAAATCAAAGCAACAGTGGGATGACACTAGACAACTATTACAATGGCCCTGACTCTCAGCTACCAAGAATGTGATGCATCAAGAACCCTAATTCACTGCTGGTGGGAAGATAAAATATGGCAACTTTGAATTTTTCTGCAAGTTAAAATTAAACTTGTCACTTGAATCAGTAATCTTGTCCATATTTATTTGTCCAAATGCAAACCTGCACAGAGATTGTTGTACCTTGATTCATATTTATTTGAGATTAAAAGCAACCAAGATGTCCTTCGACCGATGAGTAGGTGAAAAGATAAAGCTATACAAAAACTGCAAGGAAATTAGTTAACAATCAGGAAAATAGTTTGAAGAAACCTAAATGCAAATTGATATGTAAATTTTGCATTTTTCTACCTATATGGAAAAATCAAAATTATAGGCTGTCTATATAGAGAAATGATCAAGGCTCAGCATGAGATAGAGAGAAGAGAAGAGCAAATGAACAAGCAGAGCATACGATCCTTTTTAAACCAGTCCATAAATTAATGTGATGGTGAACATATTTCATTAAGCATTTATCAAAATCCAAACAGTTTTACAATTCAAAGAGTAAATATTAAAGTAACCCATAGACTTTGGTTAGCAGTAATTTATCCCTATGAATCCATCAACTATAGCACAAATATTATAGGAATGAAAGGTATTAATGAAATAATAAAGTGGCCGAGTCCTGGTGGCACAGTGGTTGTGTCCAGGACTGTGGCCCACAGGGATGGAGGTTCAATTCCAGCAGCGGCTTCACAGGAGCAGTGACGCCCATAAAACAAACAAACAAACAAACAAACAAGAAATAATAAAGGATAGGGAAGAGATATTTGACATCTATCCTGCTTCATAATTTTTCTTTAAACTTTTAGATTGATTTAAAGTGTAAAGTCCATTTTTTTTAAAATATGACAAAATCCATTCCTCACACCATACACAGAAACAAGCTCAAAATGGATAAAATAACTGAATATAAAATCTAAGCCTATAAAGATTATGGGGAGGGGGAGAGACAATGCTAGAGTCATAGTTTGGGGATGAGTATTTTAACACGGATGTTCAGGGAGAGGAACTGTGCTAATACTGTGCTAAGAGAAAACCTAAGGGGAAGGGGGAATCAATAACATTGTGAGACAATAATGGATTATCCATGACTACATACTGGAATACGGAGTCCCACTGGCACAGTGGATAAAGTTCTCTGCTGCCACCTGAAAGGGCAGATATTTGAATGTGTCAACAGCTTTGTGGTGAAATTATATAGCAGTCAACTTCTGTAGAGATTGTGTCCTTGAAAACCTTATGAGACAGTTCTACTTTGCTCTATGGGTCACTTTGAGTCTAAATAAGAGCAGTAGTTTTGTTTTTGCACAGATTTTAACTTTGTCTAAATTTCTTAAAGGCATCATCTCATGCAAACAGTTTCGTTCAAAATTTAAAAGAATAAACATTTCAGAGATTGAAAGGAAAGAAGTTAACAATTGCTACAATACGTCATTTTTTTGTGAAAAGATCTGGACATGCATACATGGACTCACGGAATAAAAAAATGCTCTGCCATATTACGTTGTGCTTAATTCTTCAGAAAAAAATGACAAGAATAACATCTACTTATTTGACAAAGGAAGCAGGTTTAGAAATGCAACAAATACAATAGTCAGTCCCAGGCACACTCTCAATTTAGAGTATTGCTATTTTTTCTTCTTAGTTTGTGATTCTCATGTTTTATTTTATCATTATTATTTTTGCAGTTTATTGGCAGATCTTGCATATAACAGCCTATAGTTCAATTAGATCTAACATAATTATATAATTTCTAGCACTATCATTTTCTTTTTTTGGGGGGGGGGCATCATTGCTCTCTGGAGAGTTGCTGCTGCTGAAGAGTTGCTGCTGGATTTGAACCACCAGCCCAGTGGGCTGCAGTCCCGTGCACAACCACTATGCCACTGGGGCTCAGTCCCAACACTATCATTTTCAAAATATTTTGTTTCTTGAATTTTTTGATATCGGCCCCCCTTTACTCCTCCTCCCCCTGGCCTACCTCCCCAAACACTGCTTATTATAATTATTTATTTATTTACTGATTTATTTATATTGCCATATTTTATACCATCCACTATACTTGTTTACTTACCGATCTGTTATTTGTTCCCCTCAAGTGGGGTATCAGTTACCCTTTCTCCACCTCTCCACCTTCCCCTCCTTCTTTAACATAATCAATACTCCTATTAATATTTCTGGAGGGTTTGTTTATCTTGGATTTCTTGCAGCAAATGGTCTTAATTATATAAATGAACATGTACCAGTCTCTCAAAATTAATGAGGTATAACTAATATCATCATAATAAAGGGAAACTATTAAAGAACCAGAGGATAGTTATGTTTCATAAGTACTCTACTGCACACTAAATATTTCCATTCCATGTGGCCCTTCTGTTACTTCTGTCCATTAATCTTACAGATGAATTTTTTTCTATGCCTCTTCACATTGATTTGGTCATTTGTTTCTGATATCCTGATAGGTATTTTCATCAACACCTCATGATCATACAGGTCAGCATACTTCTTCCATATGCAGTTTTCCATTGTGGTTTTCCTGCTAGATAGTGGCTTGTTTCACTTAAATTTTTTAAGACCCATTATCTTTTAATACCTGGACACTACCAGATTTCTTGATATTTGTTTATGCACCTATTTTGCCTTCTGTGATCATGTTGGAAGGTGAGTCTCATATATTGCCATATTATTAGAATAAATCATTTGGTATATGTATATATATATGTACATACATACATACACAAATACACCTATATTTATATGTGTACACTCATACATACCTGTATTTATACCCAGGAGGATGTACCCTCCCAAAATTAAATAAACCTGTACTGGACGGGACTTTATGAAAATGCATTTTCCCCCCAAAGCAAGCATCGATCAACTCATTCTGAGTTAGTTGCACCCAGTGGTGTTCTTCGGGAAGGTTCTCTCTGGTCATAGTGAATGTTTTCATAAAACCGGTTTCACTTGACCCTCATTTTGTTGTGTTTGCCAACTTATGAAAACAGTATGTGTCTGTGAAATTTTCTTTCCTGCTTGGGAAAAATAGCAGAGAAACTAGTTATATTGAAGACAGCTTACAAAGAAAATGCTGTGGGATAAACTCAAGTGTACAAGTGATTTTCTTGTTTTAAAAAAGGTAAAATGTCAAATGATAACAAACCTCATTCTGGACAACCATCAATTTCCTGAAAGGACAAAAAATGTTTCAAATGTATCACTGCTGCTTGAAGATGGACAATAGACCTTTGAAGACATTGTGCTATTCCTATAAACCCAGAAGCAAATATCAATCAATCTACTGGAAGATTTCATTTTCACCTTGCCCCCCAAAAGCTTATCATGTGAAATCAAATATTAAGACAGTGCATATATTTTGATATGTGGGAGATAGTGCATTTGCAATTCGTTCCACCGAGTCAGATTGTTAATCATGCTTTCTATTTAGAGGTCCTGAAAACATTGGTTAAAAGTATGCAACAGAGTTTGCAACCATGACAAGGCACCTGCTCATGCAGCCATCTCAGTATGCCAGTTTGGGGCAAAAGTAGTATGCCACCTTTGCTTAGCACACCCTGTTTCCCTCAGCTAGCCCCCTGTGACTTCTTTTTGCTTCTGTGAAGAAGAGGGACAGGAAAGAACAGTGATTTGATGACATCAAAGAAGTGAAGAAAAAATGAGGGAGGTGCTGTCAGCCATTGTAAACTAAAGGGTTTGAAAAATGTTTCTAAGAATGGAATTGCAGATTTGACAAATATATGAAGTGTAATGTGAAGTACTCTGAAGACAACAAGCTTGTTTTTATGTAAAAAAATTAAATGCATTTCTTTGAAAAAACTCCATTTTGGAGGAGGGGGTGGTTTAACTTCTTCCTGTGTGGTGTGTGTGTGTGTGTGTGTGTGTGTGTGTGTAATTTTTACTTTCTTTTACATTTTTTCAGTCTTTATTTTTAAGTCATTTTATTGAGGGATCACACAATTCATCACAATCTATACTTTCATTCATTATATGCCAAGCATATTTGAACATTTGTTGCCCTCACAATTCTCAAACATTATGTTTCCACTTGAGCCCTTGGTATCAGCTCCTCATTTCCCCTCCCTCCCCACTACCCTTTTCCTCATAAATCCTCGATAATTTATAAATTATTATTAGTTTGTTATATCATACACTGTTTGATATTTCTCTTCACTCACTTTTCTGTGGTCCATCCCCCAGGAAGGAGGTTAAATGTAGATCCTTATAACTGGTTCCCCCTTTCTACCCCACCTTCTCTCCATCCTCCTGGTATCACCACTCTCACAATTAATCCTGAAGAGATCATCTGTCCTGGAGACACTGGGTTTCCAGTTCCTATAGTCTCACAAGTGCACATCCTATACTCTAGCCAGATCTGTAAGGTGGAATTGGGATCATGATAGTGAGGAAGAAAAAGCATTTAAATACTAGAGGAACATTGTACGTTTCATTATTACTACACTGCACACCGACTCGTCATCTCCTCCCTGGGACACTTTTGCAAGGGTCCAGAAAACATTGGACCAGTATCCTACAGATGGGCTTTGTGTCCCCAATTTATACTTCCCTCATTCCCAATGATATGATTTTTTTGTTGTTGCTGTTATTTGATGCCTGATACCTGATCCCTTTGACACTGCACGGTCACATAAGTTGGTATGTTTTTTCCATGTGGACTTTGTTGCTTCTGACCTAGATGGGAACTTATTTGCTTTCAAACCCTTTAAGACACCAGATGCTATATATTTTGATAGCCAGGCACCATCATATTTCTTCACCACGTTTGCTTATGCACACATTTGTCTTCAGCAATCCTGTCAGGAAGATGAGCATCATAGGATGCCAACTTAGTAGAACAAAGTGCTATTTCATTGAGGGAGTATTTGCGTGGTTCAATATCCATCTGCTACCTTAATTCTAAACCTATAAAATATGCACATATATCTATTTCCCATCATTGTATGAAAACATTTACATGTACATGTCATTATTTAGACTCTGTAAGTGCCATTCATCTCCTAGTTCTCGTCTCTATTTCCTTTCACCTTCCTCTTGTCCTGCTATAATACTGTCTTCATTTGGGTTTCATTAATTCTTCTTGGTTACATTGCCTTTGATCAATCCCTAATGGGCCTCTTACACCCTCTTTTCACTTATTCTGGATCACTTGTTGTTCCCTGGTTGGTCAACACCACCTCTTTTACTTCCTCCCTCTCTCCCATGACCTCCAAAGTCATCAGTTCGGTTGTTTTCTTCTCCAGACAGTTCATCCTGTCTATCTTTTCTAGATAGATCTGAAGAGATATTAATATGCATCATGTTTATTTTCTTATTCTTTTCCTGTACTCATCAACTCCCCCCACCCCCCGCATAATTTACTTCTCAATAACTCTTCTCAGATGCATTTTATTGTTCAAACATGACCAGGAATGCTACCACCTCCTCATCATCAATTTTAGATCCCTTGCTTCCCCACCCCACCCCCCTGTTCCTTTCATTCTTGGCTGATGCCTCTATTCCCCCACCTCCTCCTCTCCCATCAATCCAGTGGCCAACTCCTTGGGATTGCTTATCCAACCTATCATATATACATAGAAACAAAAAGAAAAAAAAGTCAAAGAGAAGAGACAATACAAATAGTTAGAAACCTCATGGTTGTTCCCATTGTTACATAGTGAGGAGGTCCTGTTATAATCCATTGATCCATCTCTTTTTCTTTAAAGGATCCATATTTCAGGACCTGCTTACCTAATGTCATTTACACCCTTTTAGTCATCAGCATCATGCCCAAGGGGCAAGATTTCTCCAAGACTCCATCACTGTTTCTGCAGTCTAGTGGCCCACCCTTCCACCCTGTCACCCCTTTAGACTTTCAGTGTGACTCCCTTGTGAATATCCTCCAAGCAACTCAGATCAGGGGCCAAGTGCTGCACCTTGAGTTGGAAGTTTACAATCGGAATCCCTCAGGGACATGTTTTTGCTCACATTGCTAGCCTCCTCTAGCCCGCTCCTGGATTGCCGACTCCCCTGCGGGCAAGTGAGAACAGCCACACTCCCCAACCTCTATCTTCTGCACTGTCCCCCTTAAAGCTGTCCTCTCAAGAGCTGTCCTCTCTAGGTGGGACTAGCCCTGCAGTCCTCTCTGTGAACACACAGATCAGAGCAGGAACACTGACCTCAAGACTTGACACACACAGGAATGAGTGCTAATCTGTTTCTTTCCTGTGGAGACATAAATAATGCCCACTCCCTGGGTGGGTTAGTGACTTGTTACCACATTTCTCTGTAGCCCTAAGGCATATGGTGGGGGGTGGGGTGCGGAGGAGTGTCTTTCCACACAGTTGTTCTCTGCATCTTTTTCTAAATTTTCTTCTTCTTCTTCTTCTTCTTCTTCTTCTTCTTCTTCTTCTTCTTCTTCTTCTTCTTCTTCTTCTTCTTCTTCTTCTATGTCTGCATGATTGTTTACTCTGGTTCTTGGCAGAGAATCTGGTTCCTCATACCCATTCTGTTATTTCAACTAACCTCAGTGGACTAAATTTGCGCTCCTCCTTTCCAATTGGGCTAAATTTGCTCAGCGTATTATCCTCTAGTTGTTTCAATGAGATGAAGTGTATCATCATTTCCTGCCCTTTTTAGGGATGCATATCAGTCCATTGTGTGTATGTACCAGAGTTTTTAAGTCCATTCATTTATTGATGGAAATTAAGACTTTCCAATGCTTTGTGATTTTCCATTCAAGGATTTCTTCTCATATATGAGTATGAGTATGTGATGTCCCAGAGCACATCCAAATTTCAATACCATCTGATAGCATTTTTTATGATTTAATTGTATAGTCTTTCCAAAGTGACATCTATAAACATCTCTCTTTGTATTTCCCCAAGTCCAGCAAGAATGTGTACAAAATATGTGTGCAGACCCTTATTTTTAAGGGTTTACATTTTTTAGAGAAAAAATTATTCTTGTTGGACTGTTTCAAAGAGTTTCTTAAAATATACTGTCATTATTTTTAATTATTTTATAACAATTTTCTAAAATTGCAAACTATCTTTTCAGGTATATTCATTTCACAATAGTGGAACCAGGTTATATTTTCTCTAAAATTTATTTTACAGTATCTGAAAATAAGAATCATTCTATTCTTGGGCTTAGCCCCAGTGGCTTAAATGGTTGAGTGTAGGACTGTGGCCCACAGGCTTGGCAGTTAAAATCCAATGGTGGCTATCAGGACCAGTGCTGGGTAGCTCCCACGACCATAGAGGGCAGTGATCCACCCCCCCCGCCCCCCGAAAAAAAAAATCATTGTGTTCTTTAGTGAAATGTATTTGTGACCGAACATAAGTCATCATCATAGTTTTTAACTATTGCTTAATATGCACACTCATAGCAATACCTAATTCAAACTGGTTTCTTAAAAGTTGCATGCATTATAAAATATAACTTTTTATAATTTCTCAAGAAAAATATATTGGATGTCTACTTTGTTCAATATACTATTTTAATCACCTATCTTGAATGATAGATTTAGAAAAATATGTCTCATATAACTAACATTGCAGACTTTCATTGAATAATTTCATTTATCCTAGATATAAGGGTATAATCATAATATCTTCTTCCTAGATACAGAAAAAAAGGAAAACAAAAGCACTTGTGATTTTGTTCCAGATTGCTAAATTCCCCTTCAAATGTAAATTCTTGAAAGTATTTGTGAAGCATAAAGCCTATAAATACAGGTTCCAAAAGGAAATACCTTTTGTTTTTAAAATTAGAGCAAGGAGTCCTTTGAGTATCTTTTACTTATTGGTACATGGCAAGTTATTTGTTTCTAAATTATCTAATAAAAAAGCGTTTTCCCAATCCGAATTACTCAACTCATAATTAGTTGAACTTCTTTGGTTCTCATTTCATTGTATCTTTGGAATACTAATGACATTATTCTGGGGAAAATATTTTCCTATGTGCCCATGCTTTAAATTATTCACATTTATTAAAATCAGTTATGCATTCGCTGTAGTTTTTTCTGTTGATATTCATTATTGTACTCTAAAACATTCTTTTATCCATTCAATACTTACCTAACTTTAAAAATACTTGCCTAATTGCATGAGATCATAAGATAAATTATCAATTTGGTTTGTGATAGACATAATTATATAAACCATGGGCTCTAAATCAAAAGACAAAATCAATCTCACTGTCATGGAATTGATGTCAACTCTTATTGACTCCGTAGAACAAGGTAGAACTGCCCCTGTGGGTTTATCTGATGATAATTTTTCAAGAGAGGAAAAAGCCCCATCCTTCTCCCAACAGGGAAGCTAGTTCTTTGTCACTGCAGAGCTTGCTGATCACACAGCCGAATTCATAAACACTGCACCACCAGGACTTTAAGCACAACAAAATAAGGTGATTAGCTCCAAGAAAGTCAAGATATATCTACTTGCATTTTGCTTCTGAATTTTAAATTTCTAAGGTTGCAATAAAAAATTTATTATTCAGATGTCAATGTCAATTTTACATTTAGCAAGGTCCCTGTAGCATCAAATTCGTGTGCTGTAAATAAGTTTTCATCTAAAAAACTTATGAAACAACAAAATTAACTTAAAATATACCAAGGAATTTGTTTTATGTGACAAAAATGAACACTCAAAGGATACACTAAAACATTGGGCTTTTTCTCTGAATAATTCATTAAAATGTCAAAACTGAAAAATTATCAATGAAGGACTGAAAATTTTATATATCCATGTACATGTTTACTACTATTACTAAACATTTCCTCAAATTTACTTGACTATAAGTCTATAATTATTACTACAAAATCATATAAACCTTTTATTTAACAAATAAATAAAATAATCAAAGATCTTGTTTCTCGAGCCTATGTTCTATTATCAAGGACATATTTTCCAACTATTATATCTTATTTTTTGTTGATTGCATGTTCGATCAGTTTCAGACTAAAGATTTTGGTAGAATTATTCAATTTCTACATCATTAGCTTTAATGATTGGTACAGAAGTTTTAATAATAGTTTCATTGTTTGGACTTCTTTATATGTGTATAGATGTTAGTGTATCGTAGCCAACATTGTATTTCAAGATAGATCTTAAAATGTAATTTTTGATGATGGATAACTATAATAACATTCCTCTGAATTGTGGCATTTCTGATATAGCCAACTACAGGATTAGTAATGCATGGTGTTCAACTCAAGTCTGAATAAGCTCACTGATATCTAGAATATCTACCTTTATGAGGTTAATTTCATTTATTTAAGCACAAATACAAAGGAAAACCTATTACTTGGAGAAATTTTTCTGAAATCAACCATTCACATTGGAAACATGTGTAAACACATTTTGTATACCCTAATCCTGTGCATGTCTTTTAACTCTAAATCTAGAGACAATATATTTAACTTCCCCTCCTGATATATATATATATATATATATATATATATGCATATATGGATGTATGTATCCTGCACCACCAAATAAAATCTTCCATTCTTGTATCACTCTCATTACGAGTTGAGGATAAAATAATTGTACTGATAAAGGCAAAATATACTCAACAGATTGCTCAAATTTTAGAGAAATATTATTGCTGTCACATGCAAGTGAAATTTTGTGGAAGATCATCCAATATTGGTTGCAGCTGTGCATTGACAGGGCTAACAGAGGTCCCATGTGGATTCAGGGGAGGATGTGGAACAGGGGATATTATTTCTTCTCTCAATTTGTCTTGCTGTCATTGAGATATAGTATGATATTACCTATGTATTAACTCCCAAGTGATAATAAATTAAAAGGGGAAAAAGGCATAGATTCAGGAAAGGGTTTAGGGCTCACATGAAAC
Source organism: Nesogale talazaci (assembly GCA_004026705.1). NCBI lineage: Eukaryota > Metazoa > Chordata > Mammalia > Afrosoricida > Tenrecidae > Nesogale > Nesogale talazaci. The sequence goes on from PVJH01003266.1 coordinate 128,315, forward strand.
CCTATTTAAGAACAATTAGCATGGCCCTGCTCAAAGGGAACAGGAGGAGATATGTGCTATAGCAAAATGTGGTAAAGAAATTAGATGGTACCCTGGTATCATATAAAATAGCATCTTCCATCTTAAAGGCTTGTCTTTGAATGAGATATCAACTAACTCTACATGGAAGAAGCACACATAATGATACACTGAGGAACTGTAATTCTTTTCATTCAAATTTGAAGGAGTGATTAGAATTAGAGTCTAAACTGTGAACATCTGATTTGCAGAAGGTTATGATGATAGTGGGACAGTGGGAAGAGTCTTTGGTTAAATTATACAGGAAATCAGCTTAAGATAAACTTACTCTGTTGACAATTGAACTATGTGGCAGTCATGTGCTTATGTTAATTTAATGATTGAAATCTAAGGGTGGAGTCTAGCCTGTTAATCTGGAGATAGCCATTGAGTAGCCAATGAGGCCCCTATGTGGGCATGGCTTTCTTCTGAGACTTCTAGGAAATCTCACAATATTTCCCTCGTGAAGATGAGAAGCTATCTTCCCCAGTTGTTAGGAGTTAGTCTCAGAGATGATGAATCATGGACAAGACAAGATGGCAGAGTTTGAGAAGCTGGAAGAGCCGGCAGAGAGATCACACGGCTTTGCCCTGATGAAGCCAGACCTCTGAAGCTGGAGCGGCCATATGGAGACCTCTGACAGCGATAGCTGCTTCTACTGTTGATGGACCCTGAGCCCTGGAAGCGAGAAGCCATGTAGAGACCCCTGCCAGCTCCGGGATTCTGCACCCACTGACCTGTGACTTTGTGAGTTGGAAGGAGACTTTATAGACTGATTTCGGGAATGTGGGTCAATATAGGACTTATGATTTTGAACTGGACTGGGCTCAATGTCCTGTTCCTCTTGTATATAAATCTTTTCCTTATATCTATATGCATGTCCTTGAATTTGTTCCTTTAGTCTACCCGGAATAACACAAGCTATAAGGGGAAATTGGTCACTAAACAGAGTGCATTAATGAGTGGACTATAGAAGATCAAAGGTAGACGTAAGGTTTGGACATGTAAAACTTTTCAACAGATGCCCCCTAAGATGTAGACTAGCCCTGATATTTCTTTCCACAGTTTTATGTTAGGGGCTTGTAATATTTTATTTGGTTTTAGACAGGGTTCTCTAAAGAAACAAAACCAGAATGCTAATAATTATATATGTGTTTATGTAGATAGATAGATTACATAAGAAATAAACCATTAATCTGTAAAGCAGTATAAATGTCTCAGTGCAACTCAGTCCCATGAGACAACTGTGAGACACTGGCCGCCATTCAAGTCTTGAGGGCACCAGGTAGTCCTCTGTAGAGCAATTCAGGCTATCTGGCCACAGGCAGCAAAAAGAAAGGCAGGGCACCAACAGTCAGCCAGGTGATAGTGTCCATAGCTCAAGTGATATGTATTCCAATAGCGGGGCGAAGCAGGCCTTGAAGGAACCTCAAATTACAGTGACACAGTCCGCAGGTTAGGTGTCCCACATGTAGTGTAGCTTACAAGTGGAGGCACAGAGCAAGCAATGCAGCTGCACCCTGGTCTGATGAGCAAAGAGCAAGAGCTCTTTGAAAGTGAGGCTTTTCAATAATCCAACATGTGTTCATGGGCCATGCTAACACAGTAAATGTTAGCTATGTCATTGTATATATTATACATATTAGGTAGTATCTCTGAAGTGCTTTGCCATTGGGGGAACAATGCTCTTGAATTTGTGAAATATATATATATATATATATATATATATATATATATGTGTGTGTGTGTGTGTGTGTGTGTGTGTGTTGTGTATGATGTCGTTTTAAGGGAAGAGGACACAGAGGTGATGGTGGGGTGAAGGGGTGACAATATCAAGATGTCCTTATAGAACTAATTGTGATAGCAAATGTACAATTCTCTTGTATGGAATTGAACTATGGAATGATTTGATATATGTATCAGTCCCAGTTAATAAGAATATAACTCCTTTTTTGAGTCCCTGTGACTAATTTAAACTTCTATCAATTAAAAAAAGTGAAGTTGATATACATCTGTGTGTTAGTCCAGGTAGACTTGAGAAACCAATTCATAGACACTCCTATGTGAATAAGAAAGGAGTTTATATACAAGAGCTATTGAATGTTGAGAAAACACCCCAGTTCACTCCAGATCAAGTCCATAAGTCCAATATTAGCCCATATGCCTGGTACCAATCTATAAAGTCCTTTTCAGACTCATTGAACACATGCAATGATAATAAATACAGGAAAATCCCAGAGCAGATGGTTGGAAGTCTTCTGGTTCCAGTGGCATTGTAAGCATCTCAGCACTGGCAGGGGTCTCTATGTGGCTTCTCTAGCTGCAGAGGTCTGATTGCATTTGGGTAGGTCCATGTGGCTTCTTCAGAAACTAGGGCTTACTGCCATGTGTCTTGTCAGTGGAGCATCTCTCAGGAAATGAGCAAGTAGAGAGAGTGTGTCTCAGGCCTCCAAGGAGGTACTATAGAAATCTCCAGAATCCTCAGGAGAAGGGCATACCTGCAGAGGCCTCCTTGTCCATGACCTGATTGACAGACTAGTCTCCACCCCTTCACTCTTAATCCTCACATTGACAAATGATTATATAACTACCACCATGTGGAAGAAGTCTCTGGTGAATCCCCTCTGAATAGCGCTTACAGAGGTGAGGAGTCTTGCTATCAAACAGAATGCCCCGGCACATGGAATGTGGCAGAGATAGCTAGGCTGAAATCAATATGTAATATTTCGACCTCTCCTTTGATGCACTTTGTCGTTGTTCTAGTTTAAAATATTTTCTGTTTGTTCATTTTTGTTTTTTTCACTTGGAGATTTTCTCTGTTTTACTTTGTTAACATCTTCAGCAATTTTAACTCTATATTCCATGGTTTTGTATTTTTTTCTTTCTGGTATACCAAACCCAGGATGGAATTGGATTAATGGTTCATTGGGGCACAGCGTGGGGAGCTGGGGAGAGGAGCAGGGAGGAGTGAGAGAACAAAGAGTACAAGAAAAAGAGAGACAATGTTCTAAAACTTATTGTAAAACTCTCCTGGATATGATTCAACATTAGATTTTATTATATTTGAATTACATCAAAATAAAACAAAGAAAAGAAAGAAAGAAAGGAAGGAAGGAAGGAAGGAAGGAAGAAAGAAAGAAAGAAAGAAAGAAAGAAAGAAAGAAAGAAAGAAAGAAAGAAAGAAAGTCAAAAATAATTCTTGGAGATCCTATCCTGTCCCATCAGGGCACTATGACTTGGTGGATTCTATGTTTTCGTGCAATAAAAGGCTTAAACCCTTTTTGTCATGATGTAAGACTCCACATGCAAGAAGTAAAGATGCAATGATAAATCTAAATAACATTAATGGGCAAATGAAAAGTATTTGTTTGTAGGTCATTTTTTTAAAATTTTCCTGGAATGCCTTAATTTATTTTGCATAACTCTCTCTATTCTGGGTACTCTGAATGATTGTTCCTCTAGAACTTTATGTTTTGTTTTATGATATCTCCTCTCATATGTTCAATTTACTCAATATCATTATACTTAAAGTATGCACATGATTGTACTTGAAGTAAACAGATGGTTTTTCCTTACCTCCTCCAATTTTCTGTCAAAGCAAGCTAGTATTTAACAAAATTTTATTGAATCCTTAAAATATAATAGACATATCACATGGAAGGTAAATTAAGTGTCCTTTTCAGAAATTGCACTTGGTTCTGTAAAATTTCACATTGATTTTCAAGGTATTGGAAGGGTTTCCAGGCCTTTTTTTGGGGGGCGGGGGCAGTGTCTCATAGTTCCACAATCCCAGAAAACAAGCTCTTATAATACCTTTGCTACTGAGGTTTTCTTGAGAGTTATAACCATTTTCCTAAAATATAATGAATTGGATGTTACCCGAGACATCAGTTACTAAAACGATTTTGTAAAAACAAAACAAAAATACACTTCATACACTGAAGTTACTGTAAAATTATATTAAAATTAAATTGAATATATATATGTTTCTCCCATTTTATATGAAATATGTCACTAACAATAAAGGAAAATCTTTTTCTATCTGGTTTATTTTTTAAAAAACCCATTGTTATTAACACAATCGTTTTAACACTGTATCCCATTTTGTTATATATCACAGTTACTTTCCCCTCAATGCTTGTTAAAAGCATTAGTTTGTGGATTTTACTTCTTTTATATTTTCTTTATACCTGAGATTCTCTTAATAATCCTAACTAGTCACACTAAAAAGTAAATAACATATCTTTGGGGAGAGCTCTGCTGCCCAAACAAGTTTATAAGAAAACTCAAAAGTATCACTATTTTAAAATTACATGAATGAGATGCCCAGTCAAATATTAAAGTCATTTTTTGTGTGTGTGACAAGGTAAGTAAAGATGATCAAATGCCTTTTCAGTGCTAAAACTGTATATCTCAACTTCAAAAACCCTATCACAATGAAGGCACAACTAGCCTCTTATTAGCTATAGATAAAAAATAAAATACTACTGTGTTGGTTTATTTGAAATCAACATGATTCACACAGGATGTCAGACATTTTTTGAAGTTTAATACTGTATTTGCACTTGAAGCAAAATTTCCCCTCAACTTAATTCCTCATTGTTGTAGTTCCATAACTTCAAGCCAACTTCATTAAAAGTGTGCAGAGCTGGAGGTAAGCTGGTCAACCAATGCACAGTCTGATGATGCCTCCTGGTGGGCATAACCTTCTCATGGAGACTCGGAGAATGTCCTTTCTTTTTTCCAGGGGGAGGGCCACACACTGCCTCTGCTACAGCTTCCTGCTGAGGAGCCACACAAAGACCCTCTCGGTGTTGACATGCTTGCACCATTCCAGATGCGTAAGTCTTTCACCCACTGGTGTGTGATCTTCCTGTAGTCCCCTTCATTGCATGAGCTGCATCAGTCTAATGGGGACATTATAGGCTTGTGTTGGACATATGGGCTCATATTGGACTCATGGGCTCATATTGATCTGGACTGGACTGGGATGTTTTCTTGATATACCACTGCTCTTCCATATAAAGACCTTTCCTGCACATACATGCGTGTCCTTGGATTTCTTCCTCTAGTCAACCTGGCCCAACACACTCAGCTCCTATGCAAATCAGGAGCAGAGAGCTGACAGAGAATATTATGACCTAAGTGAGAGACTAGTGCAGCGAGAAACCAGCTCCGGGACTAAATCTCTGAGTAGAACCCACTAAGAAAATGTTTACTGCTAAAATGGAAAAGAAATATTCTCATTTTTTAAAGAAGAACACAGGCATCCGAACTCTGCCGTATTAGAGGAAAAATTGTCTGTGAATGTTCCAGGACCCAGAAGAGACAAGGCAAGTGACAAAGAACAGTTTTATGAGGAGTCACAGAATTGTGGATGCTGCAAATATGCTAGCACCTCCCAGAAGGGAGTGAAGAGCTGAAGAAAGGTTGTAGATGTTCCACAAGTATGGAATAGATAAACTGACTGCATCGAGACAAAGTAAGCCATGCTAGCCTCCATGCCCATTCCTTCACATGGCATGGTACTAAGTAACTTAAGGTATTTAGAAATTTCCTGCAATCTGCATGAATATGTCCTCCAAAACATACTTAATTTTTCAATTCTGTTTTAAAAGGTAGGTCAGTGCTTTCTATTCTCAGGAATTGTAATAACTACAAAATTATTTCCCAATTATTAGACAAGCAATTAATCTTATTTATTACCCACTCTAAATATTTTGAAGTAAGATTGTTTTATTAGCATATATATATATATATATATATATATGTTTAATTTCAGTGCCAAACATGAGGACTGGCATACATTCCAGTGTGAAACAAGTTGATACATAGCAACAGCATGGAAAGGACTAAATTTTAGGGTTTTTTATTTTTCTGTCCTGACATTATAATTTTTCTACATGCTTTAAAATATTATTTTTAGACATTATAACAAGAAAATGTGGAATAGCATGAAACAATTTTCCTAATTGTTCCCACAGTTTTTTTAAAAAAAAAAAAACAGTAGCCAATGCAAAAAGCTTTGTTCTCTCTCTTTTCTTTTGCTACCAATTTTTTATTAATGCCTCTCTGTCTCCTCTTTTTTTCCTTTGGGTGGGGGGTGGCATCACTGCCCTCTGGTGGTCGTGGGACCTACCCAGAGCTGTTCCTAAGAGCCACCTCTGGATTTGAACTGCCAAGCCGGCGGGCTGCAGTCCCACCTTCAACCACTTACGTCCCAGGGGCTCAGCACTTCTATCTCCTCTTATATTCATCATCACAGTTATCATTAACATGTGTATTTCAGGTCAAGTTAGAGGAATGACTTATTAGCAAATATATTTGGCTCTATTGCTCAATTTTCTGAGGCAGTCATTTTTTTATATTTCTCCACATTTAAAGTAACATTTTCTAAACACTTCTCAGATTTTTACTATTATGATGAGATAAAAGAAAGCATGTTGAAATTCATTATTCATGCCAATTTAAATAAAATGTCTATTATTTTAGTTTTGGAAGAAAATAGGAAAAATAAGTAGAGACTGAAATCAAATGAACTTATGTGTTTGAATGGTCTATTAAGCTTGCTAACTCTGACCATTTTTCTTCAAATGTTTCAAACCACACAAATTGAAAATATGTCACAGTATCAAATCTTTCTCTTGCTCAGAAACTATATAGAGTTCTAATTGAATGTCTTTCAAAATCATATCAGCCAATGCAGTTTAATCTTTTTAATTATGCAATGGGAAGTTTACTGTCAGAAAAATATTAGGAAAGTAGCTGTAAATATTGAGAAGTCACTAAAATGGAAAACATTTGTCAATGCATTTTTGTTATTCCAGCACAAATTTTGTGATTGTATCAGGTGCTGTCAGGTCTCAGAGGAGTTTGTTTTCAATGGTGGAGATGATATATATGGTAGAAATTGATATAAAGAGAAATATTACCTTTACCCGAAAATGCTGATTCTAAAATTGCTCTCAATCACAATTTTCAAACTCACATATTCTCAATACGTTATAGCATAGTCATCTGTGGTTTGATTTCTTCCAGTAAATACCTGCATTGCTCATAAGACACATGAATATTGTCAATATATTAAACCAAGGTTGTCCTATAAAGTGATAAATTATTAACTAACATTAAGAGAATTAGAAATATTTTAAAAGATAACCTGAATGTTAAAAGCTTTAAGAGTATTTTCCTAAAAAATAATATTTTTATTTTCATATATTACCTTCTGTCTAGAAAAAAACACAGAGACATCTAATTAGGGGACTATTAAATATGTAATATTCTCTAGTAGGTTTTACGGTTATTAAAACTACCATTTTAGTTTGGCTCTTTATTTTTTTTTCTGAAAATTTTAACAGCCTTTGATAGAATTGACACCATTGTGCCACAATGAAATGTGTAACTCATCAACTATTTTATATGTGTTCTAAAGTCTATAATGGAGATGTACTGATGCTTTCTACTCCCATAAAAAGAAGCCCTTATAGACAGTTCTACCTGCTCTTCAGGGTCACTGTTGACTGGAATTGACTCTAGCAGGGAGAGTTAATTTTTATTTCCTTCTGTTATTTGAGATGTGTATATGAGTGTGCTTATGAAGTTAGACCAGCATTGCACTGTGTTATACTGCATGGTACCATGAGTTAAAACTGATTTAACGATAACTAAACACATATATTTTCATGGGAATTTCTTTAAAATTAGAAAAACAGTGTTTTAATTTGTTCTAATGCTCTTCATAGGATGAAAGATGAGCTGTATTTCTCATCTCCTTTCCTCAAAAAATCTACAGGGAAAGAATCTGTATAGCACAAACAAATAAGTTAATTAATAGTCGGATATTATATTTAAAAATGTATGTATGTTAGGTTCTGATCATTGCTGCACAGTTGACTAGCCATCTTTTTATAAGGTTTGCTTCCATGCTGTCTTCAACATATGCTGTACTTGACATTAATATAGCTGTTGGTGGCGGTGGTAGTTCATAAACTGGTGTCAAGTTAAGGACTCAGAGAGAAGGGGGAGAGCCCAGCCTGTCAAATCAGGTAGTAGTTTGATGACCTCATTTGAAGGCACTAAAAAGATAAATAGCCCCATGGAGAACTCTACCAGGGCTGAGATGCTTACAACACCACTAGATGCACAAGACTTCCCAACCACCAGCCTCGGATCATCCTGCACTCAGCGTCATTGGCTGTGTTTCCTGAGTCTGAAGAGGACTTTATAGATTGGTGTCAGACATATAGGCTAACATCTGATTTATGAACTGTATCTGAACTCAGCTGGGATAATTTCTCAATATTCAACTGCTCTTGCATATAAAGTTCTTTCTTATACACCTATGTGTGTCTATGGATTTGTTTTTTTTTTTTTATAGTCTATCAGGAGTAACACAGTGGAAATATGTGGCATTTACTTACACTTTAAAAATTTGAATGCACATCATCTCATCTTTCCATTGGATACAAATTGATGACTTATGTGTAAGTCAAAATTTCGAGATTTCAAAATCTACCCCACACTTATTTAAAATATCATCAGCATCACTGTAGTGAAGTAAACTAGTACATAATTTATGTAACTTCACCTAAGTCACTCAATAGTGGCCTGTAAACAAGGCACAGACAACTCTCTACCTTGATATTTGTCATTCTGCCAGAAGAGTTAGAATTTTATACTCATCAAGACAGATTAGCCACCAGATGAGCATGGGTGACACTCATGTATGAAATGGGAATACCACCAGATACCAATATCATGACACAGAACAGAAAAGCAAGACTGATGTTTTCAAGGGAATCATGTACGATTGCTGGATCATAGTTGGAATTCGGTCTGAGCCCTCAGACCCCTCCACCAGCTCCCCACTCCATGCTATCACTTGGAATTCACATCCTGTAACACCTTATTTAAACCTGGTCCCTCTTTCTCTGTGACAATAGAGCTAATACCCTACTCTTGGGTGGGTTAGCAGCCTGTTCCCCCGCTACAAACTGTTATCTCCAACAACTCCCCTCCTGTTTAGTTGGCCACCATATGTAGCCCTGGATTTGGTCTGGTTCCTGCCATACTATCTGGATCTCACTCCTAGAATTTCTGCATACAGTATTTTTTTTTCCCCTATGGCTAGGTCCCTTTTGCATTTTTAAGCTGTCCTTAGAGGACTCATGCTGTACCTGACCTTTCTCGCCTGCCTTACTTCACTTAGCATGATTTCCTCCAGTTCTTCCCATGCAGCAATACACTTCATGTGCTCATCACTGCTTTTCAGCGATGTGTAATATTCCATTGTATATATGTAGCACAGTTCTTAAATCTAATCATCTATTGATGGATGTGTTAGTCCAGATAGACTAGAGGAAACAAATTCATAAGCACATATATGTATATAATTGAGTGGTCAATATATAAGAGTAATAGAACACTCAGAAAGCAGCCCGACCCTGTCCATTCCAAGCCCACAAGTCTGATATTAGTCTGTATGCCTGAAACCAGTTTATAAAGTCTTCTTCAGATTCATGAGGCACATGCAATTACATCAATTGCATGACAACCACAGGAGAGTGGGTAAGAAAGTCATAGAATCCAATGATGTTGTAAGCATCAAAGGCCTGGAAGGAGCCTCTAGACGGCTTTTATGGTTTTGGAGGCCTGGTTCCATCAGGATAAGCCCATATAGCTTCTGCTCCAGGATATCTCACAAGAAGTCAACCTTGTGAATTGTCAGTAGAACGTCTCCAAGGAACTGAGTCATGAATATCTCACCTCCTATTGCTGGATTTCCCAGATTTTTCAGGAGAATGCCATGTCCGCACAGAGGTCTTATTGGTTTATCTCCAGATTGACAAACTAGACTCCACCCCTACATTCTTGATCCTCAAATTGACACCAGTTTAGGTGTCTGCCACAATGGAAACTGGGTTGTATCTAACTCCTTGTAATTGTAAACATTACAATTTAAATAAACACTGGAGTAGAGATGTCTGGCAGTGGTTTCTTTCTTGCCTTTTCTGGGTATATGCCCAGTAGGGAGCTAGCTAGGTAACTCAATCTCCATCTGTTTTAGAAATTGTCAAATCGATTTCCATAGTGACTCTACAGACCTACAGGTCCGCCAGCAGTGGATAAGAGTTGTTATCTAACCACAGCCTCTCCAACACTTCTTGCTTTCTGAGGTATTTAATTGAGTTATCTCTGGGGGGTGTTAGGTGGTATCTCATAGTTGTTTTAATTTTCTTTTCTTTTATGGCTAATGATCATGAACATTTTCTCATATGTTAATGGCCTGTGTCGGAGAGGGTTCTCTTAGAGAAATAAAATCAGGACACTAGTAATTATCTTTATATATTTATATAGAGATAAGAGTATATAAGACAAGAAAGAAAGAGTTAACTATCTATAAAACAGTACAAATTGCTTGGTGCAACTCACTTGCGTGAGACAGCTAGTAAACTGGCAGTCCTTCAAGTCTTGAGGGCCGCTGAGTAGTCCTCTGTGGAGCAATCCAGGCTATCTGGTCACAGGCAGCAAACAGCAAAGCAGGTCACCAACAGTCAGCCAGATGACAGAGTCCGACAGTCCCCAACTGAAGAGATGTATATCCCAGGAGTGTGGCGAAGTAGGGCTTGAAGGAAGCTCAATTCACAGCTCCACAGTCTACAATTAGGTGTCCCACGGGTAGTGTTGCTTGGAGGTCGAGGAACAGGACGAACAAGGCAGCTGTCTGATCTGAAGATCCGAAAGCAAGAGAGCAAGGATGGGGATCACCAAGCCTTTTCTATCTCCGCCCTTCAATTGATCTCGTGTGTTCATTGGCTGTGCCATCAAAACAGACCTACCTATCGTCTTTGGCCATGTTGGCACCACAGGCTTACCTATAACATGGCCAGTCAGATTTCTTTCCCTGTGAAACTTCTGTTCAGGTCTTTTACCAAGCTCCTCAGTGGGTAGTTAGTTTTTCGAATTTTTCCTTAAGCTTGCAAAGTATTGTAGATTTTAGTAATAAGACATCTGTCTGATGTGTCATTGCTAAAGATGTTTTCCCAATCGGTGGGATCACTTACTACTCTCTTGGTGAATTATTTTTATGTACTCTGGTGATTTATCTTCAGTATATCCCACTTGTCAATTTATGACTTCTCTGTATTTGTGTCCTTCCCTATTCCTGATAGCCTATTGATGTCCTGTGTGAAGATTCTCAGGTTTGTCCCAATTCTCTTACTAACGGCCGTAATTGTTTGGGGTTTTACCTCAAGGTCTGTGATCCACCATGAGTTTATTCTTGTGCATAGAGTGAGGTAAGCATCTTGCTTCATTTTTCTGCAGCAATATTTATTGAAGAGGACATCAACTTCCCTTTTGATATTTTGGGGGCTCTTATCAAAAATCAATTGCCTGTATGGTGATGTTTTTAATCTGGGTCTTTAGCTCTTTTCCATTGGTCTGAATATTTGTCATTATACAATACCACACTGTTTTTGACTATTGTGGACATATAATATGTGCTAAAGTCAGGTAGAGAAATTCCCCCCACTTTGTCCTTTTTCTTGAGGAGTTTTCTTCTAATTCTGGGCTTATTTTTTTTTAATCTATATCAAGAAATCTTTTTGATGACATATCTTTGTTATATATAAAAATTGATTATTTCAAATGACTACATTGATTAACATGGTTTGCTTTACATATGGATTTATTTTGAATATATTCATGTGTGTTTGAATTTTACTAAATACAGTAAAATAGAATGATAAAGAAAATATTCAACAACACTATGATGGTTAGGGGTTGTATCAAGTATACACTCCAGGGCAAGGATAGGGATGGAGCTAATTGTGTCAGAGTCTTATAACATTGCCTAAATGGTGTGGCCTCTTATTGACTAAAGAGACTGAGAAGAATTAGATAGTTTTGGGCCCTTCCCCTTCCCCTGAAGCTAGACGTGGAATATTCTGCTGATCCCAGGATCCATTGGCAGACTAAAAATCATGGATGCATTTGAATAACTTCAGATTAGTGTACCTCAGATGCAGCATCCTATGTCTCCCACCAACTCTGCATTGTCATCTTGTTTCCTGTCCTTCATTTCCACCAGTCAGTAGAAACCAGACTTGAACTGAACTGAATTTACCTTCTTCTACAGTTGTGTAAGCCAGTTTTTGATATAAATCACTTTCTGCATACACATACAAGCATCCCATTCTCTAGAAATCTCAGCCTAACACAATTATAATAAAATAAAAAGTAATAAAGCTAGAATTTAAAATTTTATTTTTTAAATATAAAATTAATCATGAAGTTAATAAAAATCAATCATCCAAACAAAAGTACAAAAGAACAAGCAAAAACCTTAGTCAAATATCTAGGTCGATAATTTTTAAACAAATTTTATAACCATAACCCAGTGATAATAACCACATTAAATTAGAGAACAATCATAAAGCAGAAGGTTATTTTCCTCATCACTGATCCTTTTTTATTTGGGGGGAGGGCATCACTGCTCTCCGGTGGTGGGAGTAGGAGGTCCAGCCCCACTGCTGGAATTGAACCTCCGTCCCAGTGGGCCGCAGTCCCGCGCACAACCACTACGCCACTGGGGCTCAGCCCCACTGATCCTCTTAATGTTGAAAAAATAAGGGAAAAACTAAAATATCCCATAAAATTTGAAGAGAAAAATGCATGTATAAATATGACAAATCAGGAGTATCATTTATATTATTACCTAGCTATTGGAAAAGTATGTATTTTTAGGATTTTGTGATATAGATAAATAGATGAAAAAGTGTATCCTCCTTTTGCTGGCTTCCAACAACATTGGCTGTATTTTGTACATATCAGCAGTAAACTCAGAGTGTGATTTTCTGATAAGACAGAGTGATGCATAGCAATCAATTGTAAGAGAGAAGCATTGGTAGGAAACATGAAGTATATCTTTAACCATTCAAATTTCTATATTCTAAATTAGCAAAAAATTATAAATATGAAAATGTAAGAAAAAAAATTTTTAAGAAGGAATATTTCAATAATAATCTTGGCTTTTAAGGCACAGTGGCAAATACAGATAATTGAATCATTGAAAGTTATCTTTTTTCAAGTAGCAAAATCCATTTTCATATTTGATTAATAATAAGTTTAAAGCAACAAGTGCAGAAACATCAAGAACCTTTATTTATAGCTCTCACCATCAAAACGTATTTATGAGTTAGAGCCAGAAGAATGAGGTTTAGGTGGGAGAATGAATACCCTATATATGAAGCTATTGTCTCTTTGATTGCATGTATGTTGTTGCTTCTGTTATTTTTTGGTTTTTTGTCTGTTTTTTTTTGGGGGGGGGCATCACTGCCTTCTGGTGGTCGTGGGAGCTACCCAACGCTACTCCTGAGAGCCGCCGCTGGATTTGAACCGCCAAGCCCGCAGGCCGTAGTCCTGCACTCAACCACTTAAGTAAGTCACTGGGGCTCAGCCCGCTTCTGTTATTTTTAACAGAGAGTATACTCTCAAAAATGGATGAAGATAATTAAACTTCTGATATTTCCATATGAAATACTTGAATTTCAATAATGGTCATTTTATCCAACTAAATAAATAGGCAAGTAATCATTTGAAACTTTTTGTTTGGCATCACAAAGACTTTGTATACTGAAACAGGAAATTTGTGTTTTACCTAAATTCTGCCAAGTGTATCAATACTAGATTTACATATATGAACTTATTTACTGAGTCAAATCTAAATATAGGTCAAAGTAGTTAGGTTGTATTTATGTACTGCATAGAATACATTAAGTTACAATACATATATGTAATTACCTAAAATACATTAAAGCAACTATAACATGATAATGCAGTTATAATAATAATAATGATGTTTAATCATGCACCTAGAAGTAGTGCCTGTGTGTTTTCATGAATCATTGTAAACATCTCAGAATTTTAATGTGCCTTGTTGTAGGGGAGTTTGCATTATGGATGAGTGTATAGTCGGGTGTTTTATGCAGTGCACGTGTGCAGTATGTTGTAGAGCAAAACTTTCAAATATTTTACCTCTGGTTTCATGAACTATGCTTTCAATATTGCATCATGTTGCCACTGGAGTATCGATGGTGTGTGGTTATCTTTGGAATATAAGAGAGTTGCAAACATGTCAGTGCTAAACTGGTAAACAAAATTATGTTGGTTCAAACCAACCAGCAATTCTTAGGAGAAAGAGCTGATATTTTTTTTCTTAGAGAGTATAACTTTGAAAATATGATGAAACACTTCTAGATTGGAACACACAGTCACCATCAGTTCAAATCTATTAAAATATTAACTCTTTTTTATGAAGGGACAGGTGTATGACTGTAGAGCTCTTTATTCACAGTGCCCAGTCAGACAGAAAGCTGGAATTGAAGGGTCACTCTGGTCTCTTCGGAGGACATGCATCCCTGAGTGTTCATTCTATGTGATTCTTGTGAACATGCTCATCTGAATAAGTTCTATTCAATTTTATAAGATTCTCAACAGAGATAATAAGATCTTTTTTTCATTAGTATTACATGAGATGGAATTTTAAATAATAAAAAATAAGATCCATGATGTAATGAGAAATGGTTATTGCTATTTAAGTCTGAATGAAGATGGGAAAGTGATTACTTTTGGCCTAAGAGCTATCCAGTTATAAGAGTCAAATAATTTCACTGCTTGAATGGCCATTTTAAATATAATGATATATGAAAACATACTTTACTATTTCATAAGTTAATACTTAATAAAGCAATAAAAGTGGTACACAAAGTTACATTATGCTATTAGAGTATGCAATATTAGTGAAAATATTAAATAATACCAGACCACCTGAAAAATAAAATTGGTATCTGAGGCATATTCGCAATACTTCTTGCAATATTCGTTGCTTTTGTCTGAGCATTTTGAGCTCTGTGATTTATCGTTAACCATCCTTTCTCTGTACAACTAGGATCCCATTAGGTAGTCCAATTAAACAATAATCATTGTGTTTGATATATTAGAAAGAGGCAACTTTGTTTCTCTGAGAATATTATATTCATCTTTGAAAAACTCCTTTCTGCTTCTGGCTAATTTACAAAAAAATGTTCTGATAATATTTTTAGCTCTTTGAACATTTTCTAGAATTGTATAATTCACTCATATTGGGATGTTGGGACATAATACAAAGCTGACATGAATGTTAGCATGAAATCTTCTTTTTGGCACTTGCTCTTTATGTTATATGTTTGTTTACTAACATAAAAAATACAAGGAAATAAAATATAATGCTTTATCAAAAGGATAGTTAGTTTTATGAAATGAACATATTAATATTATGAGCATAGTTCTGTCTAATGTTTTATATCCAAGTTTGGAATTGATGTTACTATGGGTGCTTAGAATCCTCTGCAGCACAGATGAACTTTTAAAAAGTGTAAGGAATGTAAAATGATGACTCACATTCGGTGGCTGCCTAGCCTGAGAGAGAATAGCAAGTCACATTTTAACAACTGGTTCAGCGAACGCAATAAAAAATTAAGTATGGACTCTAGTTAACTGATACAAAGTGGCTGCATCCCACAACTGCTTATTACTTGTTAACATGCACAGATATTTATTATATATACTTAAATTTACTGTATTTTCCCTATCTGTAAGGTTCTTTCCAGAAGGATTGATATTTTATATATTTTATTTATTTATGTATGTCAAATACTTAGACACTGCCTAGTATAATAACTCAGTATTTGTCTAATATGTAAATATTTGTGTAGATTTGAGCTTTATTGTGATAGCATTTCTGACACTTTCAACTATTTTTATTTCATATTCAGACCCAAATATCTTAGTTGGTTATACATCTCAATTTATGACAATGCCTTAATTTTTGACACTGCTTTTACTTCTTTCATTCTTGGAAAATACCACAATGCTAATAAACCAAGAGCTCACATGGATGGTACTTTTTATCCAGTCAATAGAAATCATTCATTTAAACATTTAGTTTCATTTGTTTGTCTACTCATGTAGCTGAATATATGCATCAGATGTATTTCTCTGCATGTTTTTGGTTTTAAACTACTTAAAAAGCAAGGGATAATAAACAAGAAAATATTTGCATTAGGAAAGTAATAATACAACCAATAAGATGAGCAAAAGTTAAAATCAAAATGTTGAATGAAAAATTATCGCTTCCATATTGAATACAGATTAACTTTTAAAAGAAATGACTGCATCATTATGAAAAATAACAAAATTTAAAAAAACTATTAAATATGTATGCTCATAGGTCATGGATGTTATAAAGAAATATTTACCTTGTACTAAAAATTAATATGTCTAAAGATTTCTTTCCAACAATTAAAAACTTCAAAAATTACCCCTCATCTTTTGACTAAATTGAGAACATAAGCAAATGTAATTTGACAACTGTGCTAATAGTGAAGTGTGGTTCATATAATTAATTCTAAGACTTTTATAAATCTCTAAACAGAAATATAATGCATACAAATGACCTATTATATTGAATCCAGAGGCTTAGTTTTATATTCCATAATGAGAAACATTGCTGAATTAATCTAAATCTATATTCTAACATACTTAATTGTTTGCTAATGAAATATAATGTATATTGTTAAGAATAATACCATTTTTGTAAATATTTCCATTTCACATTGAAGAAGAAAGACCAAAGGGAACATTTTTTTCAAAGGAGCATAGTATAATATTTTTGTTTGATTTTGTTTTAAAGAAGTGTCTAACAGTACTCATCACAAAACTGACAAAGAGGGAAAGATATAATAGCAAAGTAATGTCAAAGTGAGTTAATTAAGCTATTAAAATTATATAATTAATATTGAGAGAGACTATAAAAAGTGGGGGCATGGGTATTTAAATTTTGTCTCTATGTTATTGGAATTTAAATACGAAATCCAATCTGCATTAAAGGCATCTGTTGAAAATCAAGTCTCATAACCCAGACAGAATATCAATTGAGAAGTTTCAACTCACAGAAGTAGGCACTCAGTCATCTATGTGAATAAATTTAGAAAAAGAGACATTATCGAAGTCACTGAAAAAGGTAATTATTTATGTCCATTCTAAAGAAAAGTGATGAAATTGAATTTGGAAATTATTGAACAATATCATTAATATTACACCAAAGCAACATTTCACAGAAGATAATTCAAAAGTGGTGGCAGCTATACATCAACATGGTGCTGCTAAAAGTACATGTTAGAAACAGAAGAGAATGAAGCAAAATAGAAGTTCTGATTGACTTGATAGAAATCAGAAAATATCAAAAATATCAAATGTATTTTTTTGCTTTATTGACTATGCAGAGTTGACTCTGTAGACCATTACAAACATTGCAAAGAATTAGAATGTTAGAACTCTAAGTTATGCTCAAAAAGAAGCAGTCTTTTGAAAAAACAAAGCGATTCTGAATATATAAAAATCAGAAAATGTGTGTCAGCCTGTATTTTTTGGCATCTATGGATATGACCATATTATTCTTATATTTTTTCCTGTCAATATGGTGAATGATACTAATTGTCTCTCGTATGTTGAACCACCCCCCTGCATTCCAGGTATGAAGCCCACTTGGTCAGGGTGAATTGTTTGTTTTATATACTTTTGTATTCTATTGGCCAGTATTTTATTAAAGATTTCCGCATCAATATTCATTAGAGATATTGGTCTGTAATTCTCAATTCTTGTGGGATCCTTGCCTTGTTTGGGTATCAGTGTTATATTGGCTTCATAGAAGGAGTTTGGGAGTTTGCCATCTTTTTCTATGCTTTGGAAGAGCTTGTGTAGGGTTGGTGTCAATTCTTCCCTGAATGCTTGGTAGAATTCTCCTGTGTAGCCATCTGGTCCAGGTGATTTCTTTGTTGGTAGTCCCTTGATAACCTTGTCTATTTCTTCTATTGT